>UBIG03000021.1:72500-90000 GCA_900464855.2 Musa schizocarpa
ACGACTTGGGTCCTCGAGGCCTCGCCCAGGTCCCCCGGCACGACGACGGCTCGCACAAGGCATCCACCACGCTGGCCGGTTCGACAACCATCGACGGCCCGCTTCGCCGCCAACCGCACCTTCCGCAGACGGGGCCATCCTCTCCGTTTTCGCCCCCCCCCGAGGGAGCAACGACAAAGCTGCCGAAAAGCGTGACGCCAGCAAAGCGTGTTTTTAGCCGGATGGCTCTCGGCGAAACTTATGCTCAAAGACTCGATGGTTCACGGATTCTGCAATTCACACCAGGTATCGATTTCGCCACGCTTTCTTCATCGGCGCGAGAGCCGAGATATCCGCTGTCAGAGAGTCGCCCATCGGGGTCACCGCCGGAATTGTAGCCTACTGCATGCAGCGAGGCCCTCCCACTTCGATGTTCAGTTCCTTTACGCTATCCCGCCGGGGTTGGTTAGTTCATCTTCGGTCGCCCCGCCGAGGGCGGGCCGACATTCGGGGTGTTGTCGGACGAGCCCGGGCGAGCAATCGCTGACGATTCACGGTCGCCCCGCCGCGGGGGTCTCGATTAATGATCCTTCCGCAGGTTCACCCACGGAAACCTTGTTACGACTTCTCCTTCCTCTAAATGATAAGGTTCAGTGGACTTCGCGACGCCACGGGCGGCGAACCGCCTCGCCGCCGATCCCAACACTTCACCGACCATTCAATCGGTAGGAGCGACGGGCGGTGTGTACAAAGGGCAGGGACGTAGTCAACGCGAGCTGATGACTCGCGCTTTTATTAGGAATTCCTCGCTGAAGACCAACAATTGCAATGATCTATCCCCATCACGATGAAATTTTCAAAGATTACCCGGCCCGTCGGCCAAGGCTATAGACTCGCTGAATACATCGCAGAAGCGCTGAAGGCGCCCGAACATCTAAGGGCATCACAGACCTGTTATTGCCTCAACTTCCGCGGCCTAAACGCCATAGTCCTCTAAGAAGCTGGTCATGAGGGATGCCTCCGCCAGAAGCTAGTTAGCAGGTCGAGGTCTCGCTCGCTATCGGAATTAACCGCACAAATCGCTTCCACCAACTAAGAACGCCATGCACCACCACCCATAGAATCAAGAAAGAGCTCTCAGTCCCGTCAATCCTTGCTATGTCCGACCGTAAGTTTCCCGTGTTGAGTCAAATTAAGTTTTGTGCTCCACCCCGGTGGTGCCCCTTCCACAATTCCTTTAAGTTTCAAATTTCATAACCATACCCCCCCCGAACCCAAAGACTTTGATTTTTCATAAGGTGCCGGCATGGAGTCCTAAGAGTAACATCCGCCATCCCCGGTCGGCATCGCTTATGGTTGAGACTAGGACGGTATCTCGATCGCCTTCGAGCCCCCAACTTTCATTCTTGATTAATGAAAACATCCTTGGCAAATGCTTTTAGCAGTGGTTCGCCTTTTTCATAAATCCAAGAATTTCACCTCTGACTATGAAATATTTAATGCCCCCGACCGTCCCTCTTAATCATCATTACATCCATCCCCAAGGCCAACACAATAGGACCAAATCCTGTGATGTTATCCCATGCTAATGTATCCAGAGCGTGGGCTTGCTTTTGAGCACTCTAATTTCTTCTTCAGTAACAGCGCCGGAGGCATTTAACCCGCCAGTTAAGGCCAGGCACGATCGCCGACAGAAGGGATGGGACGACCGGTGCACACCGCGAGGCGGACCGACCAACCCGGCCCCAAAGTCCAACTACGAGCTTTTTTTAACTGCAACAACTTAAATATACGCTTATTGAGCTGGAATTACCGCTACCGCCGGCACCGCATTTGCCCTCCAATGGATCCCGTTAAGGGATTTAGATTGTAATTTATTCCATTACTGCACTCAAGAGCCCGGTATTGTTATTTATTGTCACTACCTCCCCCCGGTCGATTGGGTAATTTGGCGCTACCGCTGCCTTTCCTTGGATGTGGTAGCTTTCGTGCTCCCTCTCCGAATCGAACCCTAATCTCCTCCGCCACCCGCCACCACCATGGTAGGCCCCTATCCTACCATCGAAAAGTTGATAGGGCAGAAATTTGAATGATGCGTCGCCGCACGAGGGCCGTAAGCGATCCGCCGAAGTTATCATGAATCATCGAGCAGCGCAGCAAAGCCCACGCCAGCCTTTTATCTAATAAATGCATCCTTCCGAAGTCGGGTTTGTTGCACGATTAGCTCTAGAATTACTACGGTTATCCCAGTAGCACGCATCATCAAACAAACTATAACTGATTTAATGAGCCATTCGCAGTTTCACAGTCTGAAATAGTTCATACTTACACATGCATGGCTTAATCTTTTGAGACAAGCATATGACTACCGGCAGGATCAACCAGGTAGCACGCCCTTCACGACGCCAAGCCCAACATGCCCACCCATTACCACAAGGGAAAGGGGGGGGGCAATGATGGGAAGGCTGTCATCCGTCAAGGGCTTACCAAGAAAGCCAACCGATCATGTGCCAAGAGTCCAAAGACCCATGGTACATTCTTATCCACTGCATCCAAGAGCACTCACACGGAACACCGGAGCCACCGGAGACGCAGAGGTCGGAGACATGACATCGCTCGAGGACACACAAGGTGCACGGACATCGACACTCCTCATTCAGATAGGACATGAGAAGTGGATGTTTAGGTAAACAATGTCTATTTCCAAAGGAACTAGGTAGATTGTACAGGCAACACACACATCTCCGCTCAACAGAGTACCATTGAAGGGACTTTGCAACGCCGGTGGTCAACTGCAAAAAAGCAGGGAGCCCACCGCGCGCATACAAATCCATCACCGCCACACATGCCGACACAGTCATCCCATCGGACAGCCCATCGCCAACCACGAAAGCAACAAAGACTCAAGCGGTCGATCAAATAAGGCAATCAACGACAAGACACCGCCGCGGCACGGAAGAAGTACAGAGCAACGCACTGTTGGCCACACAAGGAAGAAGAAGATTTCAATCGAAGGAAAAAGGGCCCATAAACAGGCAAAAAAACAGACCAAAACTGGCCATTTTTGGTTGACGTTTTGTTCCGCCACGCCGTCGCCACGGCACACAAGAACAGCCCAAAACTGGCCAAAACAACCCAAAAACGGGCCAAAACTGGCCATTTTTGGCTGAGCGGGCGAGCCGGGCGGACAGCGAAGCAAAGCGAGAGGCAGCACCGCCCCAGCTGCTCAAGAAGATCATGGGCAGCCTATATAACTGGATGAGCGGAGAAGTTGGTAACTCTCCGCTGAAGGGAGGAAGTTTTAACTGCGCTTAACCTGGAAAAAGGAGTCACAAGGAGAGACTCACGACGCATGAAACTCGCCCGGGATGTTCTGGAAGCGAGCATGGAGGAATTCTACCATGGCCAACAAAGACTTGTTGGGGTAGAGAGCTCGCAAGAGGAAGCGGAGTCCGCGGATCGACAAGGTCGAGGCCCTAGTCGACCGATCGCCCTGATGACACCAAGGACTCCGCAACACTTACAGGATGTTGTATGAACTCACGGCAAAGGTGGCTATGCTCACAAGAACGCTTAAATGCGGGAGGAGGCAACACCCGCTGCAAAACCGCCACAAAACTTGAGGGCACCGGAGCCCCATGGATACTTGGAGGGGCTAGAGATGCCAAAGAGCTCGAGAACTTTCTGTTCGACATGGAGCAATACTTCCGAAGCCACGAGGCCCGGATTCAAGATACCAAAGTTTCTATAGCAACGATGTATCTGAACGGAGATGCGAACTTTGTGGCGAACTCGTTGGGAAGAGATCCAACAAGGTCGGTGTCGAGTCCCATTACGGGAGGACTTGAAGGGAGTTGAGAACCCAGTTCCTTCCCGAGAACACAGAGTTCGTCGCGAAGAAGGAAGTTGAGACAACTCCGCCAAAGCACCACCATCCGAGACTATGTAAAACAGTTTTCTGCACTAATGCTGGACATACAGGACATGTCCGAGAAGGACAAGTTGTTCAGCTTCCTCGATGGTTTGAAACCATGGGCTCAGCAGGAGCTAAATCAAGGAATGTTACCATGTAGTCGGGCAATCGCTGCTGCAGAAAGGCTCACCGACTTTGTTTCCCTCGAAGACCCAGCCAGAAGGAAACAATCTTCAAGCAATCGCCTCCAAAACATTCTCGAGGGAAGGAGCTCTGGGTGAACAAAAGAAGAAGAGCTCCCATAAAGGGTCGAACCCAAAAGGCAAGGCCTCAAACCTGAGGATGTTTTCAGCGGAGGACCGCGATGGTAAGGGAGTGCCCACGAAGCAGTGCACTCAACGCTTTGACGGCTTCCATCCACCCTCCCCGACGGACAAGGGCAAAGTTGTTGCTCTTAGTTCGAGCAGTTCAGAACCGCAGCGACGATGAGGAGTCGCAAGGACCCCCAATGGGAGCAATGCGATTGTTGAACGCATGCGCGGGTCAAGTGGGGGAGAATATGAAGACGGAAGGCAAAAAAAGCAGGAAGCAGCCGAATGATGTATGTGGACATTAATTAAATGGCCAAACGACCGCGTAATGGTGGATACGGGCGCCACCCACAACTTTATAGCCGATCGCTGAAGCACAACGACTTGGGTTGACCTTGGAGAAGAGCCCCGTTTAATGAAGGCGGTGAACTCTGAGGCCGTTTAATCTCCGGGTTGGCTAAGGGTGTTCCTATCAAAATCGGGACTTGGAGCGAAACACCAACATGATGGCCGTACATCAGATGACTTCCAAGCGATTCTTGAATGGAGTTTATGCATGCGGCGAAGTTGGTGCCGATGCCGCTTTTGAACTCCCTATGTATGATGGGAGGCGATGACCCCCGTGGTTCCCGCCTCTGAGAGGAACCAAGGAGCCCCAACACATTTCGCATTACAATTGAAGAAAGGTGCGAAAGGGCGAACCGACATTCGTGGCTGCTATGAAGCTAGAGCCACTCAATGAAGAGGCCACTCAAGAACTCGTTGTGGTGGCTTAACGCCCCGAAGGAGTTCAAAGACGCTATGCCACCCGAAGTTGTTAAAGACCTTCCACCACGCAGAGGCGTGGATCACAAGATCGAAGCTGGAGCCAGAGTGAAGCCTCCAAGCGAGACCACCCTATCGCGATGCCCCCCGCCAGAAGTTGGCAGAACTCGAAAGCAGTTAGGTGAACTGCTAAGCGGTGGTCTCATCCGCAGCTCAAAAGCACCTTTCGAGCTCCAGTTCTCTTCCAAAAGAAACAAGATGGGAGCCTCCGACATTAAGGCCGACTATCGAGCCCTCAACAAAGTAACGGTGAAGAACAAGTATCCCATCCCGCCATTGCGGACTTGTTCGATCAATTGGGTAAGGCAAAGTATTTTCAAACTCGACCTTCTGGTCGGGTATTGGCGTGTGCGCATTGCGGGAAGGCGACGAAGCAAAGACTACCTTGTGGTGACCGTGTATGGAGCGCTTGAGTTTTGGTGATGCCTTTCGCTTAACCAATGTTCCGCCACATTCTGTACCTCATGAACCAGCTATTCAAGGAGTATTTGGATAAGTTCGTGGTCGCCTATTTGGACGATATCGTCGTTTACGTACCAAACGCCGAGGAGCACGCCAAGCACCGCGAATCCATTTTCAAAGTTCTCGTGGAGAACACTTTGTTCGTAAAAAAAAAGGGAGAAATGCTACTTTGCTCAAACCGAGATTCTATTCTTGGGGCATCGAATCGGTGATGGCTCCATTCGATGGATAAGTCGAAGGTGCAAGCAGCTATGAATGGCTTAACCCAAAGAAGGTGCCGAGTTGAGATCCTTCCTTGGTTTCGCTTAATTACTATCGACGCCCATTGGGATATTCAAGCCGGCAACCCTAACCGACGGAGTTGTGAAGAAGGAGCAGCCTTGGAAGTGGTCGACAAATGTGAGATGGCATTCCGTGATCTCAAGGTTGCCTGTTCTAGAAGAACCAGTACTCAAATTGCCAAACTATGGAGAGCCCTTTGAAGTCCATACAGATGTTTCGACTTCGCCATTGGGGAGTACTCATGCAGGAAGGTCATCCGTGGGCTCACGAGAGCCGCAGAACTCAACGAGACCAGAGGCGTATCCAAGACATGAGAAAGAAATGACAAGAAGTGATCCATCGTTCATGAAGTTTGGCGACACTACCTCCTCGGTCGCGATTTGTGCCGAGGACAGACAACATCGCCTGAGCTATTTCCAAACTCGTAAGAAGCTCTCCCCAAAGCAGCACTGGCGGGCGTGACTTCCGGCTGAATTTGATATGGCGATGGAGTACAAGTCTGGGGAAGGCGAAACGCCGGGCGGGCGCGCCGAGCCGGAAGGTGGAATGCGGAATGCTGCACAACCGGAGGGCAGAGGCAAGCAAGTCAGTTGCACTCCAACTTTTTTTTCCGAATCAAGGATGGACTGTATAGTGATCCCCGTGCGCAGTTATCCCGATGCAGCCATCAAAGAAGGCAAGGCACGACGGTTTTGGGTCCAGAGGGACTTGTTCACACGAAAGGGAATAGGGTCTATGTTCCTCGAGTGGATAATTTAAGGCGGAACTCTTAAAAGAGTGTCACGATTCCCTTTGGGTGGACACCCGGGCATTCACGTAACGCTGGTTTCGTGGAGAGGGCCTTCACCGGCCAAAGATGGGGATTGATGTGGAGGAGTATGTTCGAACATGCCTTTTTGCCAACAAGACAAGGTGGAGCAGCGGAAGCCGGTGGGACTCTTTTGGAGCCGCTGTTCGCATCGTAAAGGCCATGGGAGAGCATTTTTTAGACTTCTTATCAAGCTTGCCACCAGAGGGGGACTGGATCGATACTGGTGGTCGATCGGTTTTCAAAGTATGCAACTTTCATTGCTGCTCCCCTACACCGTTTCACCGAAGAGGCGCCGACCGATGATGAAGGGCGTAGTGAAGTATTGGGGAGTCCCACACAATATCATTAGTGATCGAGACGCCGGTTCTTGGGACGATTCTCGACCGAAGCTATTCAAATTGTTGGGGTCAAAGTTATATTTCTACAAGCCTCCACCCCCGCACGGATGGTCGACCGAAGAATAAATTCGCTTGGAGCAAGATCTCCCAAGACTACGGAGTGCCAATCAACCAGATTGGGTGAAGCTGTTGACATCGCCTACCCCTCCTATTAACTTGCAGCGAGCTCAGATCCAACAAGAGCCCCTTCGAAATTATCACAGACAACAACCGCCGACTCCACACACTATGGCAATTGGGTATACTGGGAGTAGTCCATCAGCCTATCATTTCAAGAAAGGAGTGGCATCGAATGCCGATATTATTGCGCGAAGCTTATTTGGAGAAGGCGGCAAAACGGATGAAGAAGTGGGCAGACTTGGGAAGGCGACCACAAGAGTTCAAAGTTGGCGATTTGGTGTTGGTAAAGTCCAACCAGCATCACTCCAATTCTTCAGAAACAGAGTTCACAAAGGATTGCGCGTAGGTATGAAGGGCCCTTCCCAATTATTAGCAGAGTAGGCAATGTTTCACAAGTTGCACCGCCGCTGCGGGTTCAAAATTCACAACGCCCTTCACGCCAAGAACCTGAAGGCCTACCATTCGGATCCACAAGATGCTTTCTCAAGTGTTCCAACTCGGCTACCTCCCATCACAGCCTCCCACGAGAAGCGAAAGTGGAAACCATTCTCGGGCGGATCGAAGAAAAAGCTACCCAAATGGAGCGAACAGACAGTAGTACTTGGTGAAGTGGCTTAAAGCTTCCCAAACTGAAGCCAGTTGGGAGCCCCAAGATGCCCCGCACACACGAAGAAGAAGTCATCAACAACTATCATCAGCGCCGACGATCCAGGCCGACAGCTTAAGTGGGGGAGAATGTCACTTAACGGCCGTCGTCAAGACCCACAACAACTCTGTTCAACGAACCGTTCGTCGCCAGACCTGCATGTACAGCTGCTTGGCAGCATGTTTTTCTTAGTTTTGGGTCATTTTGTTTGTAAATATGTAAGTTCGAACAAGCTGCAGCGCAGTAAAGCGACCGCCAATCAACCGAAAGCAAAACAGCCCCAAAACAGCCCAAATCAGCCTCGCTGCTGCGTCACGGAGGTGAGTAGAGAACTGCCTCCGCCACAAAACGCCAGCCAGCTCAGACCCCAGGAACCCCGGTGGCACATGGCTGGATGGGGCTTCGCTATATACCGGGCGTTGAACACTCTTTCGCAAGTTCGCGACGCGACCTTTACGGGAACTTGGTTTTGCGCCGGGACCAGGTGAGCGGGTTGTTTGTGGGCTTGCAGCTGTTCGCTCATCCTGAAAGCCTTGTTTTTCCCCTCCCTTTTTTCTTGTGCACACAAGGTGTTCGACGAATTGTTTGTAAAGCTTCCCCTTTTCGCGAGACTGGACTTGTCCGCTGTTCGCTCTTTCAACTAACTTTTCTTTCTTTTACAGGTCCTTAGGGGACCTGCGAGAGGTTACAAAGTGGGCTGATCCTTGCGGAGCAAGATCGCAAGGGCTTAAGCGCCGACTTAGGCAACGCAAGTTAAGTTCGCCGCTTTGCCCCCAAGGGTGACTCGCGACTTAGGCAACACAGTTTTAAGTTCGCTGCTTTGTCAGCGAAGGGTGCCCTCACGCCTTTAGGCAATTCCAGCTAAGGTCGTGGACAACCTGGGGGTTCCAGGGTGCTGAGATGGCTGACGTTTTGTTCGCCACGCCGCCGGGCCGGGCACACATGAACTGCCCAAAAACTGGCCAAAACAGCCCAAAAAACGGGCCAAAACTGGCCATTTTAGGCTGAGCGAGCGAGAGGGCGAGCGGCGGACAACAGCTTAAGCAAGAGGCAGCACCGCCCCGTTATACGAACGCCCCATCCAGCCCTGTACACCCGGGGTTCCAGGGTGCTGAGATGGTTGACGTTTTGCTCGCCACGAAGTTCGCCGCCGCGGCACGCAAGAACTGCCCAAAAACTGGCCAAAACAGCCAAAAAACGGGCCAAAATTGGCCATTTTTGGCTGAGCAAGCGAGCGGCGAGCGGCGGACAGCGAAGCGGCGGAGAGGCAGCACCATCCTGCTATATTTAACGCCCCATCCAGCCCTGTACACCCGGGGTTCCAGGGTGCTGAGATGGTTGACGCTTTGTCCGGCCACGTCGTCGCCGCCGGCACGCAAGAACTGCCCAAAAAACTGGCCAAAACAGACCAGAAACGGGCCAAAACTGGCCATTTTGGCTGAGCGAGCAGTAGCGAAGCCGGGAGGACAGCGAAGCCAAGCGGGAGGCAGCACCGCCCCTGCTATAGGAACGCCCCATCCAGCCCTATGCCACCCGGAGGGGTTCGAGGGTGCTGAGATGGTTGACGCTTTGTTCGCCACGCCGTTCGCCGCGGCACGCAAGAACTGCCCAAAACTGGCCAAAACTGGCTCAAAAACGGGCCAAAACTGGCCATTTTAGGCTGAGCGAAGCGAAGCGGGCGAGCGGCGGACAGCGAGCGGTTGCAGAGGCAGCACCATCCTCGTTATATTTAACGACCCATCCAGCCCTGTGCCACCCGGGGTTCCAGGGTGCTGAGATGGTTGACGCTTTTTGCCCGCCACGCCGTCCGCCGCTGCACGCAAGAACTGCCCAAAAACTGGCCAAAACGGCCCAAAAAACGGGCCAAAACTGGCCATTTTAGGCTGAGCGAAGCGAAGCGCTGAGAGCGGCGGACAGCGAGCGGGCAGAGAGGCAGCACCGCCCCCCGTTATACTTAACGCCCCATCCAGCCCTGTACCCGGGGGGTTCGAGGGTGCTGAGATGGTTGACGCTTTTGTTCGCCACGAAGTTCGGCCGCAGCACGCAAGAACTGTCCAAAAACTGGCCAAAACTGGCCAAAAAAGGGCCAAAACTGGCCATTTTTGGCTGAGCGAGCGGGCGAAAGCGACAGCCATCGAGAGACAGCACCATCCCTGCTATATTTAACGCCCCATCCAACCCTGCATGGGGGGGGGTTCCAGGGTGCTGAGATGGTTGACGCTTTTGTTCCGCCACGTCGCTCGCCAAGGCACGCAAGAACTGCCAAAAAACTGGCCAAAACAGCCCAAAACGGGGCAAAACTACCCATTTTTGGCTGAGCGAAGCCGAAAGCAGCTTAACGGAGGACAGCGAAGCCAAGCAAGAGGCAGCACCGCCCCTGTTATATGAATGCCCCATCCAGCCCTGTACACCCGGGGTTCCAGGGTGCTGAGATGGCTGACGTTTTGTTCGGCCACGCCGTCGCCGCCTGCACGCAAGAACTGCCCAAAACTGGCCAAAACAGCTCAAAAACGGGCCAAAACTGGCCATTTTAGGCTGAGCGAGCGAAGCGGGCGAAGCGGCGGACAGCGAGCTTAAGCGAGAGGCAGCACCGCCCTGCTATATTTAACGCCCCATCCAGCCCTGTACACCCGGGGTTCGAGGGTGCTGAGATGGCTGACGCTTTGCTCGCCACGAAGCACGCCGCCGCACGCAAAAACTGGCCAAAACTGGACAAAACGGGCCAAAACTGGCCATTTTTGGCTGAGCGAAAGTGAGCAGCGAGCGAATACAGCGAAAAAGCGAGAGGCAGCACCGCCCCTGCTATATTAACGCCCCATCCAGCCCTGTGCCACCGGGGGGGTTCGAGGGTGCTGAGATGGTTGACGCTTTTGTTCGGCCATGAAGTTCGCCAAGGCACGCAAGAACTGTCCAAAACTGGCCAAAACTGGCAAAAAAGGGCCAAAACTGGCCATTTTGGCTGAGCGAAAGCGAAGCGGCGAAGGGGCGGACAGCGAAATAAGCTTAGAGACAGCACCATCCCTGGTTATATTTAACGCCCCATCCAGCCCTGTGCCACCCGGGGGTTCCAGGGTGCTGAGATGGCTGACGCTTTGTTCGCCACGTCACGCTCGCCGCTGCACGCAAGAACTGCCCAAAAAACTGGCTAAAACAGCCCAGAAACGGGCCAAACTACCCATTTTTGGCTGAGCGAAAGAAGCAGCGAGCGGAGGACAGCGAAGCGGCTGCAGAGGCAGCACCGCCCCTGCTATATGAATGCCCCATCCAGCCCTGTAACCCGGGGTTCCAGGGTGCTGAGATGGCTGACGCTTTGCTCCGCCACGCCGTTCGCCGCTGCACGCAAGAACTGCCCAAAACTGGCCAAAACGGCCCAAAAACGGGCCAAAACTGGCCATTTTAGGCTGAGCGAGCGAAGCGGGCGAAGGCGGACAGCGAGCTTAAGGCGGAGAGGCAGCACCGCCCCTGCTATACGAACGCCCCATCCAGCCCCAGCCACCCGGGGTTCGAGGGTGCTGAGATGGCTGACGCTTTTTGTTCCGGCCACGAAGTTCGGGCCGCAGCACGCAAAAAAACTGGCCAAAACTGGCCAAAAACGGGCCAAAACTACCCATTTTTCGCATTTTTTGAAAGTGAGCAGCGAAGGGGAATACAGCGAAAGCCGGTTTACAGGCAGCACCGCCCCCTGCTATATTTAACGCCCCATCCAGCCCTGTGCAACCCGGGGTTCGAGGGTGCTGAGATGGCTGACGCTTTGTTCCCACACGCCGCATTGCCGCGGCACGCAAGAACTTGCCCAAAACTGGCCAAAAACTGGCTAAAAACGGGCCAAAACTGGCCATTTTAGGCAGAGCGAGCGAAGCGGGCGAAAGCGGCGGACAGCAGCGGCCGAGAGGCAGCACCATCCCCGCTATAAGAACGCCCCATCCAGCCCAGCCACCCGGGATTCGAGGGTGCTGAGATGGTTGACGCGCTTTGTTCGGCCACGCCGCTCGGGCCAAGGAACGCAAGAACTGCCCAAAAACTGGCCAAAACAGCCCATAAACGGGCCAAAACTGGCCATTTTAGGCTGAGCGAAAGCGAATGGGCGAAGGCGGACAGCGAAGCGGAGCAGAGGCAGCACCGCCCCTGCTATATTTAACGCCCCATCCAGCCCTGTACACCCGGGGTTCGAGGGTGCTGAGATGGTTGACGCTTTGTTCCGCCACGAAGTTCGCCGAGGCACGCAAGAACTGCCCAAAAAACTGGCCAAAACTAGCCCAAAAAACGGGCCAAAACTGGCCATTTTTTGGCTGAGCGAAGCGAAATGGGCGAAGGCGGACAGCGCTTAAGTTAGAGGCAGCACCATCCCTGCTATATTTAACGCCCCATCCAGCCCTGTACACCCGGGGTTCCAGGGTGCTGAGATGGTTGACGCTTTACTCCGCCACGTCGTCAAGGCACGCAAGAACTGCCCAAAACTGGCCAAAACAGCTCTAGAAACGGGCCAAAACTACCCATTTTGGGCTGAGCGAAATGCGGCGAAGCGGTGGACAGCGAGCCAAGCCAGAGGCAGCACCGCCCCTGATATATTTAACGCCCCATCCAGCCCTGTGCCACCCGGGGTTCCAGGGTGCTGAGATGGCTGACGCTTTTGCTCGCCATATCGCTCGCCGCCGGCACGCAAGAATTGCCCAAAACTGGCCTAAAAGGGGCCCAAAACGGGCCAAAACTGGCCATTTTTGGCTGAGCGAAAGCGAGCGGCTAACAGCGCTTTAAGCGAAAGAGGCAGCACCTGCCCCTGTTATATTTAACGCCCCATCCAGCTCTGTACACCCGGGGTTCCAGGGTGCTGAGATGGTTGACGTTTTGCTCCGCCACGCCGCTCGCCGCCGCACGCAAGAACTGCCCAAAACTGGCTAAAACTGGCAAAAAACGGGCCAAAACTGGCCATTTTTGGCTGAGCGAAATGAAGCGTGGACAGCGAGCCAAGCGGTTTAGAGGCATCACCGCCCCTACTATACGAACGCCCCATCCAGCCCTGTGCCACCCTGGGGTTCCAGGGTGCTGAGATGGCTGACGCTTTGTTCGGCCATGTCGCTCGCCACGCACGCAAGAACTGCACAAAAACTGGCCAAAACGCCCAGAAAAAGAGCCAAAACTGGCCATTTTGGTTGAGCCGAGCGGGCGAAGCGGCGGACAGCGAGCTTAAGCGCGAGAGGTAGCACCGCCCCTGCAATATTTAATGCCCCAACCTGCCCTGTGCCACCCGGGGGTTCCAGGGTGCTGAGATGGCTGACGCTTTGTTGCCGCCGCTCGCCACGGCACGCAAGAACTGCCCAAAAAACTGGCCAAAACTAGCCAGAAACGGGCCAAAACTGGCCATTTTGGCTGAGCGAAGCGAGCCCGAAAGGGCGGACAGCGAAATGGGAGATGCAGCACCGTCCCCTGCTATATTTAACGCCCCATCCAGCCCCACACCCGGGGTTCCAGGGTGCTGAGATGGTTAACGCTTTGTTCACGCCACGCCGTCAGGCCGGCACGCAAGAACTGCCCAAAAACTGGCCAAACAGCCCAGAAACGGGCCAAAACTAGCCATTTTTGGCTGAGCGAAGCGAAAGCAGCGAAAGCCGGAGGACATCGATAAGCGAGAGGTAGCACCGCCCCTGCTATAACGACGCCCCATCCAGCTTGTGCCCCCGGGGTTCCAGGGTGCTGAGATGGTTGACGCTTTTTGGTTCGCCACTTCGTTCGCCAAGGCACGCAAGAACTGCCCAAAACTGGCCAAAACTGGAAAAAACGGGCCAAAACTGGCCATTTTGGCTGAGCGAGCGCAGGGCGAAGGGGCGGACAGCGAAGCTGGGCGAGAGGCAACACCGCCCCTGCAATATTTAATGACCCATCCAGCCCCAGCCACCCGGGGTTCCAGGGTGCTACGCTCAATGATGTTTTGTTCCGCCACGCCGTCGGCCGCGGCACGAAGAACTGCCCAAAACTGGCGCGAAGAAAGGGCCGGGGCAAAACTGGCCATTTTTGGCTGTGCGTTTTAGGGGGGGCGAAGGGCGGGCGACAGTTTAGAGGCAGCGCATCCCTGGCTGGGTTCATTGTATTGTCTGAACCCAAAGCCAACAGGGTTCTGAGATCTGAGCTGCGCCGCAGGCGGGTGAAGCGCGAGGGCATTGAGGCGGTAATGATGTGCCATGATTGTCATTGTCATCGAAAGCGATTCTGCCGACGGGCCATTGGCACATTGTTTGCGTTTTGTGCCTCGCACAGCGCAACGACATGCATCCATCGACCTGCATCGCCTGTGCCTTGGCCGAATCCTGCAGTGACCGCCCGCCATTGCTAGCACCTCTTCGAATCAGGCACTGGTCGCCACGCGCGGTGGTTCTGCATTGTTGAGCGCTAAAGCTGTCGCGACTTGATACGGGCTCGCGACAAGGCATCCACCACGGCCGCGGTTGGACAACCATCGACGGCCCGCTTCGCCAACCGCGACCTTCCGCACGGGGCCATCCTCTCCGTCACTTCGGCCCCCGAGGGAGCAACGACGGTTGCCGAAAAGCGTGACGCCAGGCAGGCGCGTTCTTAGTCGGATGGCCTCGGGCGAACTTTATGCTCAAAGACTCGATGGTTCACGGATTCTGCAATTCACACCAGGTATCGATTTCGCCACGCTCTTCATCGATGCGAGAGCCGAGATATCCGCTGTCAGAGTCGCCCAATGGGGTCACCGCCGGAATTGTAGCCTACTGCATGCAGCGAGGCCCTCCGACTTCGATGTTCGTGTTCCTTTGGCACTATCCGCCGGGGTTGGTAGTTCATCTCGGTGGTCGTCCCGCCGAGGGCGGGCCGACATTCAGCGTGTTGTCGGACGAGCCCGGCGAAGCAATCATTGACGATTCACGGTCGCCCGCCAGTGGGTCTCGGTTAATGATCCTTCCGCAGGTTTACCCACGGAAACCTTTGTTACGACTTCTCCTTCCTCTAAATGATAAGGTTCAGTGGACTTTCGCGACGCCACTCCCAATGGGCGAACCGCCTCACCATCGATCCAACACTTCACCGATCATTCAATGGGTAGGAGCGACGGGCGGTGTGTACAAAGGGCAGGGATATAGTCAACGCGAGCTGATGACTCGCGCTTACTAGGAATTCTCGTTGAAGACCAAAATTGCAATTATCTATCCCCATCACGATGAAATTTTCAAAGATTACCCGGCCCGTCGGCCAAGGCTATAGACTCGCTGAATACATCAGTGTAGCGCGCTGCGGCGCCCAGAACATCTAAGGGCATCACAGACCTGTTATTGCCTCAACTTCCGCGGGCCTAAACGGCCATAGTCCTCTAAGAAGCTGGCCGCGAGGGATGCCTCCACAGAAGCTAGTTAGCAGGCCGAGGTCTCGCTCGCTATCGGAATTAACCAAACAAATCGCTTCCACCAACTAAGAACGCCATGCACCACCCATAGAATCAAGAAAGAGCTCAGTTTGTCAATCCTTGCTATGTCGACCTGGTAAGTTTCCCGGTTGAGTCAAATTAAGCCGCAGGCTCCACCCCGGTGGTGCTCTTCCACAATTCCTTTTAAGTTTCAAATTTTTATACCATACTCGCCCGGAACCCAAAGACATTGATTTCACATAAGGTGCCCATGGAGTCCTAAGAGTTACATCCGCCATCCCGGTCGGCATCGCTTATGGTTGAGACTAGGACGGTATCTCGATCGCTTTTCGAGCCCCCAACTTTCGCTTTTGATTAATGAAAACATCCTTGGCAAATGCTTTCGCAGTGGTTCGTTTTTCATAAATCCAAGAATTTCACCTTTGACTATGAATATTTTAATGCCCCCGACCGTCCCTCTTAATCATTACTCCCGATCCCGGCCAACACAATAGGACCCTAAATCCCGTGATGTTATCCCATGCTAATGTATCCAGAGAGTGGGCTTGCTTTGAGCACTCTAATTTCTTCAGTAACAATACGGAGGCACCACCCGCCAGTTAAGGCCAGGCACGATCGCCGACAGAAGGGATGGGACGACCGTGCACACCGCGAGGCGGACCGACCGACCGGCCCCAAAGTCCAACCACGAGCTTTTTAAACGCAACAACTTAAATATACGCTTATTGAGTGGAATTACCGCTACCGCCGGGCCAGACTTGTCCTCCAATGGATCCTCATTAAGGGATTTAGATTGTAATTATTCCAATTACCAGACTCAAGAGCCTGGTATTGTTATTTATTGTCACTACCTCCCCGCGTCGATTGGGTAATTTGGCGCTACCGCTGCCTTCCCTTGATGTGGTAGCCGCTCGTGCCCTCTCCGAATCGAACCCTAATTCTCCGCCACCCGCCACCACCATGGTAGGCCCCTATCCTACCATCGAAAAGTTGATAGGGCAGAAATTTGAATGATGCGTCGCCGCATGAGGGCCGCGGCGATCCATCGAAGTTATCATGAATCATCGGAGCAGCGGGCAAAGCCCACGCCTTTTTTTTTATCTAATAAATGCATCCCTTTCCGAAGTCGGGTTTGTTGCACGATAGTTTCTAGAATTACTACGGTTATCCGAAAGTAGCACGTACTCATCAAACAAACTATAACTGATTTAATGAGCCATTCGCAGTTTCACAGTCTGAAATAGTTCATACTTACACATGCATGGCTTAATCTTTGAGACAAGCATATGACTAAAGGCAGGATCAACCAGGTAGCACGCCCTCTACGACGCCAAGCCCAACATGCCCACCCATTACCACAAGGGAAAGGGGGCAATGATGGAAGGCTGTCATCCGTCAAGGGCTTACCAAGAAAGCTAACCGATCATGTGCCAAGAGTCCAAAGACCCATGGTACATTCTTATCCACTGCATCCAAGAGCACTCCACGCGGAACATCGGAGCCACCGACGAGAGGTCCGGAGACATGACATCGCTCGAGGACACACAAGGTGCACGGACATCGACACTCCTCATTCAGATAGGACATGAGAAGTGGAGCGAGGTAAACAATGTCTATTTCCAAAGGAACTAGGTAGATTGTACAGGCAACACACACATCTCCGCTCGAACAGAGTACCATTGAAAGGACTTGCAACGCCAGTGGTAACTGCTCAAAAACAGGGAGCCCACCACGACATACAAATCCATCACCGCCCACATCATCCGAAAAACAGTCATCCCATCGACAGCCCATCGCCAACCACGAGCAACAAAGACTCAAGTGGTCGACAAACAGAGCAACGATTGTTGTCCACACAAGGAAGAAGAAGATTTCAATCAAGGAAAACAGCCCATAAACAGGACAAAACAGACCAAAACTGGCAATTATTATTGACGTTTTGCCCGCTTTCACGCCGCTCGCCACAGCACGCAAGAACTGCCCAAAACTGGCCAAATCCATCACCGCCACATGCCAAAACAGTCATCCCATCGGACAGCCATCGCCAACCACGAGCAACAAAGACTCAAGAAGATCAAACAGAGCTACGCATTGTTGTCCACACAAGGAAGAAGAAGATTTCAATCAAGGAAAACAGCCCATAAACAGGACAAAAAACAGACCAAAACTGGCAATTATTGGTTGACGCTTTTTTTCGCCACGCCGCTCGCCACAGCACGCAAGAACTGCCCAAAAACAAAACAGCTCAAAAAAGGCCAAAACTGGCCAAAAACGGGCCAAAACTGGCCATTTTTATTGAGCGAAGCGAAAGGGCGAAGCGACAGGACAGCGTTTAAGCGAGAGGCAGAACCGCCCCCGCTATATTTAACGCC
>UBIG03000021.1:100000-112500 GCA_900464855.2 Musa schizocarpa
CTGTTATATATTTAACGCCCCATCCAGCCCCTGTGCCACCCGGGGTTCCAGGGTGCTGAGATGGTTGACGTTTTGTTCGCCACGCCTTTCGCCGCGGCACGCAAGAACTGCCCAAAACTGGCCAAAACAGCCAAAAACGGGCCAAAACTGGCCATTTTTGGCTGAGCGAGCGAAGGGCGAAGCGGCGGACAGCGAAGCGGGAAGCGAGAGGCAGCACCGCCCCTGCTATATTTAACGCCCCATCCAGCCCTGTACACCCGGGGTTCCAGGGTGCTGAGATGGTTGACGTTTTGTTCGCCACGCCGCTCACCGCGGGGCACGCAAGAACTGCCAAAAAAACTGGCCAAAACAGCCCAAAAACGGGCCAAAACTGGCCATTTTTTGGCTGAGCGAAGCGGCGCAGCGACAAGCGGGACAGCGAAGTTTAAGCGAGAGGCAGCACCGCCCCTGCTATATTTAACGCCCCATCCAGCCCTGTGCCACCCGGGGTTCCAGGGTGCTGAGATGGCTGACGTTTTGTTCCGCCACGTCATTCGCCGCCACTGCACGCAAGAACTGCCAAAAAACTGGCCAAAACTGGCCAAAAAACGGGCCAAAACTGGCCATTTTTGGCTGAGCGAGCGAAGCGGCGAGCGGGCGGACAGCGAGTGAAGCGAGAGGCAGCACCATCCCTGCTATATTAACGCCCCATCCAGCCCTGTGCCACCCGGGGTTCCAGGGTGCTGAGATGGCTGACGCTTTTGTTCCGCCACGCCGCGTCGTTCGCCAAGGGCACGCAAGAACTGCCCAAAACTGGCCAAAACAGCCCAAAAACGGGCCAAAACTGGCCATTTTTGGCTGAGCGAGCGAAAGGCGGCGAAGCAGTGGACAGCGAGCCGGGCGAGAGGCAGCACCGCCCCTGCTATATTTAACGCCCCATCCAGCCCTGTGCCACCCGGGGGTTCCAGGGTGCTGAGATGGTTGACGCTTTGCCCGCCACGTCGCTCGGGCCATGGCACGCAAGAACTGCCCAAAACTGGCCAAAACAGCCCAAAAACGGGCCAAAACTGGCCATTTTGGCTGAGCGAAGCGAGCGGGCGAGCGGCGGACAGCGAAGCGAAGAGAGGCAGCACCGCCCCTGCTATACGAACGCCCCATCCAGCCCTGTGCCACCCGGGGGTTCCAGGGTGCTGAGATGGTTGACGCTTTTTGCTCCGCCACGTCGCTCGCCGCGGCACGCAAGAACTGCCCAAAACTGGCCAAAACAGCCCAAAACGGGCCAAAACTGGCCATTTTTGGCTGAGCGAAGCGAAGCGGGCGAGCGGCGGACAGCGAAAAGCGAGAGGCAGCACCGCCCCTGCTATAATTTAACGCCCCATCCAGCCCTGTGCCACCCGGGGTTCCAGGGTGCTGAGATGGTTGACGTTTTTGTTCGCCACGTCGTCGCCAAGGCACGCAAGAACTGCCCAAAAACTGGCCAAAACAGCCTCAAAAAGGGCCAAAACTGGCCATTTTTTGGCTGAGCGAGAGCGGGCGAAGGCGGACAGCGACAGCGAGTTTAAAAGAGAGGCAGCACATCCCTGCTATATTTAACGCCCCATCCAGCCCTGTGCCACCCGGGGTTCCAGGGTGCTGAGATGGTTGACGTTTTGTTCGCCACGCCGTCGGCCATGGACGGGCACGCAAGAACTGCCCAAAACTGGCCAAAACAGCCAAAAAACGGGCCAAAACTGGCCATTTTTGGCTGAGCGAAAGAAGCGGCGAAGCGGCGGACAGCGATGGCGAAGAGAGAGGCAGCACCGCCCCTGCTATATTTAACGCCCCATCCAGCCCTGTGCCACCCGGGGTTCCAGGGTGCTGAGATGGCTGACGCTTTTGTTCGCCACGTCGTTCGCCGCGGCACGCAAGAACTGCCCAAAACTGGCCAAAACAGCCCAAAAACGGGCCAAAACTGGCCATTTTGGCTGAGCGAAGCGAAAAGCGGGCGAAAGCGGCGGACAGCGAATGGAAGCGAGAGGCAGCACCGCCCCTGCTATATTTAACGCCCCATCCAGCCCCTGTGCCACCCGGGGTTCCAGGGTGCTGAGATGGTTGACGCTTTTGTTCGGCCACGTCGTTTCGCCGCGGCACGCAAGAACTGCCAAAAACTGGCCAAAAACAGCCAAAAAACGGGCCAAAACTGGCCATTTTTTGAGCGAGCGAAGGCCGAGCGGGCGGACAGCGAAATAAGCGAGAGGCAGCACCATCCCTGCTATATTTAACGCCCCATCCAGCCCTGCCACCCGGGGGGTTCCAGGGTGCTGAGATGGTTGACGCTTTGTTCGGCCACATCGTCGCCGCCGGCACGCAAGAACTGCCCAAAAAACTGGCCAAAACAGCCAAAAACGGGCCAAAACTGGCCATTTTGGCTGATGAGCGAAAGCGGCGAAGCGGAGGACAGCGAAATGAGCGAGAGGCAGCACCGCCCCTGCTATATTTAACGCCCCATCCAGCCCTGTACACCCGGGGTTCCAGGGTGCTGAGATGGCTGACGCTTTGTTCGCCACGCCGTTTCGCCACGGGCACGCAAGAACTGCCCAAAAACTGGCCAAAACAGCCCAAAAACGGGCCAAAACTGGCCATTTTTGGCTGAGCGAGCGAAGCGGCGAAGCGCGGACAGCGAAGCGAAGCGAGAGGCAGCACCGCCCCCTGTTATATTTAACGCCCCATCCAGCCCCAGCCACCTGGGGGGGTTCCAGGGTGCTGAGATGGCTGACGCTTTGTTCGCCACGCCGTTCGCCGCCGGCACGCAAGAACTGCCCAAAAAACTGGCCAAAACAGCCCAAAAACGGGCCAAAACTGGCCATTTTTGGCTGAGCGAGCGAACAGGGCGAAAGCAGCGGACAGCGAGTGAAGCGAGAGGCAGCACCGCCCCTGCTATATTTAACGCCCCATCCAGCCCTGTACACCCCCGGGGTTCCAGGGTGCTGAGATGGTTGACGTTTTGTTCCGCCACGTCGCTCGGCCGGGCACGCAAGAACTGCCCAAAAACTGGCCAAAACAGGCCAAAACGGGCCAAAACTGGCCATTTTTGGCTGAGCGAAGCGAAAGCGGCGAAGCGGCGACAGCGAAAGTGAAGGCGAGAGGCAGCACCATCCCTGATATATTTAACGCCCCATCCAGCCCCTGTACACCCGGGGTTCCAGGGTGCTGAGATGGTTGACGCTTTTGTCCGCCACGTCGCTCGCCATGGCACGCAAGAACTGCCCAAAAACTGGCCAAAACAGCCCAAAAAACGGGCCAAAACTGGCCATTTTGGATGAGCGAAGCGAAGGCGAGCGGCGGACAGCGAAGTGAAGGAGAGGCAGCACCGTCCCTGCTATACTTAACGCCCCATCCAGCCCTGTGCCACCCGGGGGGTTCCAGGGTGCTGAGATGGCTGACGCTTTGTTCCGCCACGCCGCCGTCGCCGCCGCAGCACGCAAGAACTGCCCAAAACTGGCCAAAACAGCCCAAAACGGGCCAAAACTGGCCATTTTTGGATGAGCGAAGCGAAGCGGGCGAAAGCGGTGGACAGCAAGTTGGCGAAAGGCAGCACCGCCCCTGTTATATTTAACGCCCCATCCAGCCCTGTGCCACCTGGGGGTTCCAGGGTGCTGAGATGGTTGACGCTTTGTTCCGCCATGTCGCTCGGCCGCGGCACGCAAGAACTGCCCAAAAAACTGGCCAAAACAGCCCAAAACGGGCCAAAACTGGCCATTTTGGCTGAGCGAAGCGAAGGGCGAAGCGGCGGACAGCGAAGCGAAAAGAGGCAGCACCGCCCCTGCTATATTTAACGCCCCATCCAGCCCCAGCCACCCGGGGTTCCAGGGTGCTGAGATGGTTGACGCTTTGTGTTCCGCCACGTCGCTCGCCACGGCACGCAAGAACTGCCAAAAAACTGGCCAAAATGGCTCAAAAACGGGCCAAAACTGGCCATTTTTGTCCTGAGCGATCGAAGCGGCGAAGGCGGCGACAGCGAAGCGGGGGCGAGAGGCAGCACCGCCCTTATAATATTTAACGCCCCATCCAGCCCTGTGCCACCCGGGGTTCCAGGGTGCTGAGATGGCTGACGTTTTGTTCGCCACGCCGTCGCCGCCGGCACGCAAGAACTGCCCAAAACTGGCCAAAACTGGCCAAAAACGGGCCAAAACTGGCCATTTTTTTGAGCTGAGCGAGGGAGCGGCGAAGCGGCGGACAGCGAAGCCGGGCGAGAGGCAGCACCGCCCCTGTTATATTTAACGCCCCATCCAGCCCTGTGCCACCCGGGGTTCCAGGGTGCTGAGATGGTTGACGCTTTGTTCGCCACGCCGGACGCCGGGCACGCAAGAACTGCCCAAAAACTGGCCAAAACAGCCAAAAACGGGCCAAAACTGGCCATTTTTGGCTGAGCGAAGCGAAGGAAGGGCGAAGCGGTGGAAAGCGAGGGTTGGGCGAGAGGCAGCACCGCCCCTGCTATATTTAACGCCCCATCCAGCCCTGTACACCCGGGGTTCCAGGGTGCTGAGATGGCTGACGCTTTTTGTTCGCCACGTCGCTCGCCGCGGCACGCAAGAAGCCCAAAAACTGGCCAAAACAGTCGAAAAAAAACGGGCCAAAACTGGCCATTTTGGCTGAGCGAGTGAAGGGCGAAAGCGGCGGACAGCGAGCTTAAGCGAGAGGCAGCACCGCCCCTGCTATATTTAACGCCCCATCCAGCCCTGTGCCACCCGGGGTTCCAGGGTGCTGAGATGGTTGACGTTTTGTTCGCCACGTCGTTTCGCCGCGAGCACGCAAGAACTGCCCAAAAACTGGCCCGGCCAAAACAGCCAAAAAACGGGCCAAAACTGGCCATTTTTGGCTGAGCGAAGCGAAGGGCGAAAGCGGCGGACAGCGAAGCCGGGCGAGAGGCAGCACCGCCCCTGTTATATTTAACGCCCCATCCAGCCCTGTGCCACCCGGGGTTCCAGGGTGCTGAGATGGTTGACGCTTTTGTCCGGCCACGTCGTTTCGCCACGGGCACGCAAGAACTGCCTAAAAAACTGGCCAAAACAGCCAAAAAACGGGCCAAAACTGGCCATTTTTGGCTGAGCGAGCGAAGGGCGCGAGCAGTGGACAGCGAAATAAGCGAGAGGCAGCACCGGCCCCTGCTATATTTAACGCCCCATCCAGCCCTGTGCCACCCGGGGTTCCAGGGTGCTGAGATGGTTGACTTTTTGTTCCGCCATGTCGCTCGCCGCCGCACGCAAGAACTGCCCAAAACTGGCCAAAACGCTCAAAAACGGGCCAAAACTGGCCATTTTGGCTGAGCGAAAGAAGCGGCGAAGCGGCGGACAGCGAAAGCGTAAGCGAGAGGCAGCACCGCCCCTGCTATATTTAACGCCCCATCCAGCCCTGTGCCACCCGGGGTTCCAGGGTGCTGAGATGGTTGACGCTTTTTCCGCCATGTCGTCATTCGCCACGGGCACGCAAGAACTGCCCAAAAAACAGGCCAAAACGCCCAGAAACGGGCCAAAACTGGCCATTTTTGTCCTGAGCGACCGAAGCAGCGGGCGAAGGCGCGACAGCGAAAGCTTAAGCAGGGGCGAGAGGCAGCACCATCCCTATTATATTTAACGCCCCATCCAGCCCCTGTACACCCGGGGTTCCAGGGTGCTGAGATGGTTGACGCTTTGTTCGCTCACGCCGCTCGCCGCGGGGCACGCAAGAACTGCCCAAAACTGGCCAAAAACTGGCAAAAACGGGCCAAAACTGGCCATTTTGGCTGAGCGAAGCGAAGCGGCGAAGCGGCGGACAGCGAAGCGGCGAGAGGCAGCACCGCCCCTGCTATATTTAACGCCCCATCCAGCCTTGTGCCACCCGGGGTTCCAGGGTGCTGAGATGGTTGACGTTTTGCTCCGCCACGCCGTTTCGCCGCGGCACGCAAGAACTGCCCAAAACTGGCCAAAACAGCCCAAAAACGGGCCAAAACTGGCCATTTTTGGGTGAGCGAAGCGAAAGGGCGAGCAGCGGACAGCGAAATGGGGGCGAGAGGCAGCACCGCCCCTGCTATATGAACGCCCCATCCAGCCCTGTACACCCGGGGTTCCAGGGGTGCTGAGATGGTTGACATTTTGCTCGGCCACGTCATTCACCGCGGCACGCAAGAACTGCCCAAAAAACTGGCCTAAAAACGGGCCAAAACTGGCCATTTTTTGGCTGAGCAAGCGAGCAGCGAAGCGGAATACAGCGAGCGGGCGAGAGGCAGCACCGCCCCTGCTATATTTAACGCCCCATCCAGCCCTGTGCCACCGGGGGTTCCAGGGTGCTGAGATGGTTGACATTTTTGTTCGCCACGAAGTTCGCACGCAAGAACTGCCCAAAACTGAAAAAAAATGGCCAAAAACGGGCCAAAACTGGCCATTTTTGGCTGAGCAAGTGAGCAGCGAAGCGCGGACAGCGAATGAAGCGAGAGGCAGCACCGCCCCTGCTATATTTAACGCCCCATCCAGCCCTGTACCCCGGGGTTCCAGGGTGCTGAGATGGTTGACGCTTTTGTTCCGGCCACGCCATTCGCCGCTGCACGCAAGAACTGCCCAAAAACTGGCCAAAACTGGCCAAAACGGGCCAAAACTGGCCATTTTTGGCTGAGCGAAGCGAAAGGCGAGCGGGCGGACAGCGAAATAAACGAGAGGCAGCACATCCCTGTTATATTTAACGCCCCATCCAGCCCTGTACACCCAGGGGGTTCGAGGGTGCTGAGATGGTTGACGCTTTGTTCGCCCGTCGCTCGCCAAGGCACGCAAGAACTGCCCAAAACTGGCCAAAACAGCCCAAAACGGGCCAAAACTAGCCATTTTTGGCTGAGCGAAGCGAAGGCGAAGCGGTGGACAGCGAAATAAGCGAGAGGCAGCACCGCCCCTGCTATATTTAACGCCCCATCCAGCCCTGTGCCACCCGGGGTTCCAGGGTGCTGAGATGGTTGACATTTTGTTCCGCCACGCCGTCGCTCGCCATGGCACGCAAGAACTGCCCAAAACTGGCCAAAACAGCCCAAAACGGGCCAAAACTGGCCATTTTTGGCTGAGCGAGCGAAGGGCGAAAGCAGTGGACAGCGAAGCGGCGAGAGGCAGCACCGCCCCTGCTATATTTAACGCCCCATCCAGCCCCTGTGCCACCCGGGGTTCCAGGGTGCTGAGATGGTTGACGCTTTGTTCGGCCACGCCGTTCGCCGCCGGGCACGCAAGAACTGCCCAAAAACTGGCCAAAACTGGCCCAAAAACGGGCCAAAACTGGCCATTTTTGGCTGAGCGAAGCGAAAGAGGGCGAAAGCGGCTTAACAGCGAGCCGGGCGAGAGGCAGCACCATCCCTGCTATATTTAACGCCCCATCCAGCCCTGTGCCACCCGGGGTTCCAGGGTGCTGAGATGGCTGACGCTTTGTTCGGGCCACGCCGCTCGGCCGCTGGCACGCAAGAACTGCCAAAAAAAACTGGCCAAAACAGGCCAAAACTGGCCAAATTTTGGCCATTGAGCTGAAGCGATTTTTGGCGAGCGGAGGACAGCGAAATAAGCGAGAGGCAGCCACCGCCCCCGTTATATTTAACGCCCCATCCAGCCCTGTACACCCGGGGTTCCAGGGTGCTGAGATGGTTGACGCTTTTGTTCCGCCACGCCATTCGCCGCGCACGCAAGAACTGCCCAAAACTGGCCAAAACGCCAAAAAACGGGCCAAAACTGGCCATTTTTGGCTGAGCGAAGCGAAATGGCGAAGTGGGCGGACAGCGAAGCGGCGAGAGGCAGCACCGTCCCCGCTATATTTAACGCCCCATCCAGCCCTGTGCCACCCGGGGGTTCCAGGGTGCTGAGATGGTTGACGCTTTGTTCGGCCACGCCATTCGCCGCTGGGCACGCAAGAACTGCACAAAAAACTGGCCAAAATTGCCCAAAAGGGGCCAAAACTGGCCATTTTTGGCTGAGCGAAGCCGGGCGAGCGGGCGACAGCGAGCGTGGCGAGGAGAGGCAGCACACCCCCCCTGCCCCATCCATTGGATGGGGGTTCCAGGGTGCTGAGATGGCTGACGCCTTCACGCCTTCATGGTTCGCCGCTGCACGCAAGAACTGCCCAAAAACTGGCCAAACTGGGCCAAAAACGGGCCAAAACTGGCCATTTTGGCTGAGCGAAGAGGCGGGCGGCGGACAGCGACAGTGAGGGGCGAGAGGAAGCACCGCCCCTGCTATATGAACGCCCCATCCAGCCCTGTGCTACCCGGCATTTCGAGGGTGCTGAGATGGTTGACGCTTTTGTTCTGCTCACGCCGCTCGCCGTGGCACGCAAGAACTGCCCAAAACTGGCCAAAACTGGAAAAAAACGGGCCAAAACTGGCCATTTTTGGCTGAGCGAAGCGAAGCGGCGAAGCGGGGCGGACAGCGAGCAAGCGAGAGGCAGCACCATCCCTACTATATTTAACGCCCCATCCAGCCCCTGTGCCACCCGGGGTTCCAGGGTGCTGAGATGGCTGACGCTTTTTGTTCCGCCACGTCGTTTCGCCACGCACGCAAGAACTGCCCAAAACTGGCCAAAACAGCCCAGAAACGGGCCAAAACTAACCATTTTTGGCTGAGCGAGCGAAAGCAGCGAAGCGGAGGACAGCGAAATAAGCGAGAGGCAGCACCGCCCCTGTTATATTTAACGCCCCATCCAGCCCTGTACACCCGGGGGTTCCAGGGTGCTGAGATGGTTGAAATTTTGCTCCACCACGCCGCTCGCCGCGGCACGCAAGAACTGCCCAAAAAACCAGCCAAAACGCCTGAAAAACGGGCCAAAACTGGCCATTTTTGGCTGAGGGAGCGAAGCGAAAGCGGGCGGACAGCGAAATGAAGCGAGAGGCAGCACCATCCCTGCTATATTTAACGCCCCATCCAGCCCTGTGCCACCCGGGGTTCCAGGGGCTGAGATTTGACGCTTTCACGTTCGCCGCTTTCGCCATGGCACGCAAGAACTGCCCAAAAACTGGCCAAAACAGCTCAAAAACGGGCCAAAACTGGCCATTTTTGGCTGAGCAAGTGAAGGGCGAGCAGTGGACAGTGAGCGGCGAGAGGCAGCACCGTCCCTGCTATATTTAACGCCCCATCCAGCCCTGTGCCACCCGGGGTTCCAGGGTGCTGAGATGGTTGACTTTTTTGTTCGCCATGTCGCTCGCCTGGCACGCAAGAACTGCCCAAAAACTGGCCAAAACGGCCCAAAAACGGGCCAAAACTGGCCATTTTTGGCTGAGCGAGCCAGCGGGCGAAGCGGCGGACAGCGAAGCAAAGCAGAGGCAGCACCGCCCCTGCTATACTTAACGCCCCATCCAGCCCTGTGCCACCGGGGGTTCGAGGGTGCGGAGATGGTTGACGCTTTGTTCGGCCATCGTCGCGTCGGGCCATGGGCACGCAAGAACTGCCCATAAACTGGCCAAAACCGCCAAAAACGGGCCAAAACTGGCCATTTTTGGCTGAGCGAAGCGAAGCGGCGAAAGCAGCGGACAGCGAGAAGCGAAGCGGAGAGGCAGCACCGCCCCTGCTATATTTAACGCCCCATCCAGCCCTGTGCCACCCCGGGGTTCCAGGGTGCTGAGATGGTTGACGCTTTGTTCGGCCACGCCGTCGCCGCTGCACGCAAGAACTGCCCAAAAAACTGGCCAAAACAGCCCAAAATGGGCCAAAACTGGCCATTTTTGAGCGATGAAAAGGCGAAGAAGGTGGACAATGAGCTTAAGCGGCAGGCAGCACCGCCCCTGCTATATTTAACGTCCCATCCAGCCCTGTGCCACCCCGGGGTTCCAGGGTGCTGAGATGGTTGACGATTTTGTTCCGCCACGCCGCTCACCGCTGCACGCAAGAACTGCCCAAAACTGGCCTAAAACGGCTCAAAAACGGGCCAAAACTGGCCATTTTAGGCTGAGCGAAGCGAGCGGCGAGCAGCAGCGGCGAGCGAAGCAAGCGAGAGGCAGCACCATCCCTGCTATATTTAACGCCCCATCCAGCCCTGTGCCACCCGGGGGTTCCAGGGTGTGAGATGGTTGACGTTTTGTTCGCCACGCCGCTCGGCCGCTGGGCACGCAAGAACTGCCCAAAAACTGGCCAAAACAGCCCAAAACCGGGCCAAAACTGGCCATTTTGGTTGAGCAAGTGAGCGGGCGACAGCAGTGGACAGCGAAAGGCGAGAGGCAGCACCGCCCCCTGTTATATTTAACGCCCCATCCAGCCCCTGTGCCACCCGGGGTTCCAGGGTGCTGAGATGGTTGACTTTTGTTCGGCCACGTCATTCGGCCGCTGGCACGCAAGAACTGCCCAAAACTGGCCAAAACGCCCAAAAAACGGGCCAAAACTGGCCATTTTTGGCTGAGCGAGCCAAGGGCGAAGCGGGCGGACAGCGAAAGCTTAAGCGAGAGGCAGCACCGCCCCTGCTATATTTAACGCCCCATCCAGCCCTGTGCCACCCGGGGTTCCGAGGGTGCTGAGATGGTTGACGCTTTGTTCGCCACGCCGCTCGGCCGCCGGGCACGCAAGAACTGCCCAAAACTGGCCAAAACCGCCAAAACGGGCCAAAACTGGCCATTTTGGCTGAGCGAGTGAGCGGCGAAGGGCGGACAGCGAAGCGAAGCGAGAGGCAGCACCGCCCCTGTTATATTTAACGCCCCATCCAGCCCTGTGCCACCCGGGGTTCCAGGGTGCTGAGATGGTTGACGCTTTGTTCGCGCCACGTCGCTCGCCATGGCACGCAAGAACTTGCCCAAAACTGGCCAAAACGTTCAGAAAAAACGGGCCAAAACTGGCCATTTTTGGCTGAGCGAAAGTGAGCGGCGAAGGGCGGACAGCGAAGCTAAGCGAGAGGCAGCACCGCCCCTGTTATATTTAACGCCCCATCCAGCCCTGTGCACCCGGGGTTCCAGGGTGCTGAGATGGTTGACGCTTTGTTCGCCATGTCGCTCGCCACGGCACGCAAGAACTGCCCAAAAACTGGCCAAAACAGCCCAGAAACGGGCCAAAACTGGCCATTTTTGTCCTAGGACCGAAGCGGGCGAGCCGGGCGGACAGCGCGCTTAAGCGGCAGAGGCAGCACCACCTTCCCTGCAATATTTAATGCCCCATCCAGCCCCTGTACACCCGGGGTTCCAGGGTGCTGAGATGGCTGACGCTTTGTTCGCCACGCTGTTCGCCAAGGCACGCAAGAACTGCCCAAAAAACTGGCCAAAACTGGCCAGAAACGGGCCAAAACTGGCCATTTTGGCTGAGCGAAGCGAAAGCGGCGAGTGGCGGACAGCGAGAAGCGAGAGGCAGCACCGCCCCTGTTATATTTAACGCCCCATCCAGCCCCTGCCACCCGGGGTTCCAGGGTGCTGAGATGGTTGACGTTTTGTTCCGCCACGCCGTCGCCGCCAAGGCACGCAAGAACTGCCCAAAAACTGGCCAAAACTGGCCAGAAAACGGGCCAAAACTGGCCATTTTGGTTGAGCGAAGCGAAGCAGGCGAGGGCGGACAGTGAGCGGCTGAGAGGCAGCACCGCCCCTGTTATATTTAACGCCCCATCCAGCCCTGTGCCACCTGGGGGTTCCAGGGTGCTGAGATGGTTGACGCTTTGTTCCGGCCACGCCGCTCGCCAAGGCACGCAAGAACTGCCCAAAAACTGGCCAAAACAGACCAGAAACGGGCCAAAACTAGCCATTTTTGGCTGAGCGAGAAGCAGCAGCGAAGCGGAGGACATCGAAGGGGCAAGAGGCGCACCGCCCCTGCTATACTTAACGCCCCATCCAGCTCTGTGCCACCCGGGGGTTCCAGGGTGCTGAGATGGTTGACGCTTTTGTTCGGCCACGCCATTCGCCGCCTGCACGCAAGAACTGGCCAAAACTGCTCAAAAACGGGCCAAAACTGGCCATTTTGGCTGAGCGAAGCGAAAGGCGAGCGGAGGACAACGAGCTTAAGCCGAGAGGCAGCACCGCCCCTTCAATACGAATGACCCATCCAGCCCGCAGGTGCACCCGAGGGGTTCCAGGGTGCTACGCTCAATGATGTTTTGTTCTGCTCACGCCGTTTCGGCCGAGGCATATAAGAACTGCCCAAAAACTGGCGAAGAAAGGGCCGGGCCAAAACTGGCCATTTTTTGGCCAGCGAAGCGAGGGGCGAAGGGCGGGCGGACAGCGAGAGAGTAGTTGGCGTCCCCTGGCTGGGTTCATTGTATTGTCGGAACCCAAAGCCAACAGGGTGCTGAGATCTGAGCTGCGCCATGCAGGCGGGTGAAGCAAGCGAGGGCATTGAGGCGGGTAATGATGTGCCGCGGATTGTCATTGTCATCGAAAAGCATTCCGGGCGGATGGGCCATTGGCACATTGGTTGGTGCTTGTGCCTGCACAGCGGCAACAACATGTGCATCCATCGACCTGCATCGCTTGTGCCTCGTCAATCCTGCAGTGACCGCCCGCCATTGCCAGCGCCATCGAATCAAAGGCATTCGGTCGCCATGCGCGGTGGTTCCTGCATAGCTGAGCGCTGCTGCCGCACTTG
>UBIG03000021.1:115000-123223 GCA_900464855.2 Musa schizocarpa
ATCCCGAGGAAACTTTGAGGGAACCAGCTACTTGATGGTTCGATTAGTCTTTTCGCCTATACCCAAGTCGATTTAACGATTTGCATCGCCAAGATATCGGCCTCCACCGAGTTTCCTCTCGCTTCGCACGCCTCGCATAGTTCACCATCTTTTGGGTCCCGACATGCATGCTCCAACTCGAACCCTTCACGTAAGATCGGGGCCGGAGGTGCAACCCCAGAGGGTTCCCGCCCGCTAGCTTCCTTTGTGCCTTCCGGCTTCCGCACTGGCCGACTCGCGACGCATGTCGAATTTTGGTCCATGTTTCAAGACGGGTTTGATGGGGAGCCCATCGGGCCGATGCCTAGGTCGCACGTGGTAATTCAGGGGCACGCCGATGGCGCGCCATGGCCATGTCCTCGACCAGATCGACGGTATCCCCTCGAAACGAACGATCCGGCCCGGGGCTTCGGCCGATGCAGCTCAAGATCGATCCGCACTTCGAAGCCGAAGGGGACCGGGCTAACCGCATTGCCCGCATTCGACCGAGGTGCATCGCTGCCCCCATCCGCTTCTCCCGCAATTTCAAGCACTTTGACTCTCTTTTCAAAGTCCTTTTCATCTTTCTCAAGGGGTATTTGTTCGCCATTGTAACATCCCATTAGTCCCACATCGAAGGGGGGAATGTGTGATTATTTGATAAGGGCCTGATGAGTGTACTACATTACGCCCCGCTTAGCATTTTGGTCCCGGTTGTAACGGACCAAAAAGGGAGTTATTGGACAGTTAGCTCATCGCACCCGGTCGTGACAATTGGTATCGTGAGCGCACCCAGCATTTGGGTAGGGTGAGAGGGCTTGAGTAGGAAAGGGCTACCCGTGGATGGAGTCGAGAACTCATCATCACGCGGGAGCCACCATCGAAGTTAAACTCACATGCGCTGTGCTAGGGTTCGATCCGGTTATGTCTGGCCTTGACGAGGACGCTGCTTAATTGAGTTGGGGATAATGTAACATCCCATTAGTCCCACATCGGAAGTGGGGAATGTGTGATTAATGATAAGGGCCTCGATGAGTGTACTTTTACGCCCCGCTTAAGCATTTTGGTCCGTGGTTACAAGGACCAAAAAGGGAGTTATTGGACGCTTAGCTCATCAAATTCGGTCCGTGACAATTGGTATCGTGAGCTCCACCTAGCATTTGGGCAGGGTGAGAGGGCTCAGTAGGAAAGGGCTACCCGTGGATGGAGTCGAGAACTCATCACGGCATGCGGAGCCACCATCGAAGTTAAACCTCACATGCACTATGCTAGGGTTCGACTGGTTATGTCTGGCCTTGACGAGGGATGTCAAGCTTAATTGAGTTGGGGATAATGTAACATCCCATTAGTCCCACATGGGAAGTGGGGAATGTGTGATTAGCTTATAAGGGCCTAATGAGTGTACCACGCTACCTCCCGCTAAGCATTTTGGTCCGCGGTTGCAAGGACCAAAATGGAGTTATTGGACGCTTAGCTCATCGCACCGGTCGTGATAATTGGTATCGTGAGCCGACCTAGCATTTCGGGCAGGGTGAGAGGGCTCGAGTAGGAAAGGGCTACCCGTGGATGGAGTCGAGAACTCATCACGCGGGAGCCACCATCGAAGTTAAACTCACATGCGCCGTGGCTAGGTTCGATCCGGTTATGTCCGCCTTGACGAGGACGCCAAGTTAATTGAGTTGGGATAATGTAACATCCCATTAGTCCCACATCGGAAGTGGGGAATGTGTGTGATTAATGATAAGGGTCTGATGAGTGTACTACGCTACGCCCCGCTAAGCATTTTGGTCCCGGGTTGCAAGGACCAAAAAAGGGAGTTATTGACGTTAGCTCATCGCACCCGGTCGCGATAATTGGTATCGAGCCACCCAGCATTTGGGCAGGGTGAGAGGGCTCGAGTAGGAAAAGGGCTACCCGTGGATGGAGTCGAGAACTCCACGGGGGAGCCACCATCGAATTAAACCTCACATGCGCCGTGCTAGGGTTCGATCCGGTTATGTCGGCCTTGACGAGGACGCCAAGTTAATTGAGTTGGGGATAATGTAACATCCCATTAGTCCCACATCAAAGTGGGGAATGTGTGTGATTAGCTTATAAGGGGCTCATGAGTGTACTACGCTACGCCCCATTAAGCATTTTGGTCCGTGGTTGCAAGGACCAAAAAGGGAGTTATTGGACGCTTAACTCATCGCACCCGGTCGCGACATTTGGTATTAGGAGCCACCTAGCATTTGGGCAGGGTGAGAGGGCTCGAGTAGGAAAGGGCTACCCGTGGATGGAGTCGAGAACTCATCACGCTGGAGCCACCATCTGAAGTTAAACCTCACATGCACTATGCTAGGGTTCGATCCGGTTATGTCCGCCTTGACGAGGACGCCAAGCTAATTGAGTTGGGGATAATGTAACATCCCATTAGTCCCACATCCGGCGGGGAATGTGTGATTAGCCGATAAGGGCCCGACGCGGTACTTACGTTACGCCCCTTTTAAGCATTTTAACTGTGGGTTGCAAGGACCAAAAAGGAGTTATTGACAGTTATTTCATCGACATTCGGTCGGATAGCATCGGTCTTCGCCCTATATTTAGCCTTGGACGGAATTTCACGCCCATTGGGGCTGCATTCCCAAACAACCTGAATTTGCCGACAGGCTTGGTGGTGCGACAGGTCCGAGCCGGACGGGCTTTCTCCCTGGCGCCCCATTCCGTGGGGACTTGGGCCCCGTCCGCCACGAGGACGCTTTCTAGACTATAATTCAGATGATGCCGCCCGATTCTCTGTCGGGCTGATCCTGCTCTCTCACCGCTACTAAGGGAATCCAAAGCTTTTCTTCCTGCTATTTTATGCTTTAAACTCAGCCGTGTTGTCGGTGTTGTCGGGACGATTCCGGCGAAAGCAATCGCTGACGATTCACGGCCGCCCTCACAAGGTCTCGACAATGATCCTTCCGCAGTTCACCTACGGAACCTTTATTACACTTCTCCTTCCTCTAAATGATAAGGTTCTCGTGGACTTTCGTCGACGTCATGGCTGCGAATCCCCCCGCCCTCGATCCAACACTTCACCTAACCATTCAATCGTAGAGCGGGGCGGTGTGTACAGGGCGTGGATTTAGTCAACGCGAGCTGATGACTCGCGCTTTACTTAGGAATTTTTTTTTTTTTGGTAAGTAAAAGTAAATTGATTATGTAAAGTTTTACAAATAGCTTTATCTATACAAGTCATAGACAAAGCCATGTAACTCATAGAGGCGCTAATGCTATAGTTATGACACATGTTGTAGACTATATAGTTTACTAGGAATTCTCGTTGAAGATCAACAATTGCAATGATCTATCCCCATCACATGAAATTTTCAAAGATTACCCGGCCTCACTCATCGGGCCAAGGCTATAGACTCGCTGGAATACATCAGCTAGAAAGGTATGCCCGTAACATCTGGCGGGCATCACAAACCCCGTTATTGCCTTCTAAGAGGCCGGGCCGGAGGGATGCCCGCCAGAAAGCTAGTTAGCAGGCCGAGGTCTCGCTTATCGGAATTAACCGCATAAATCGCTTCCACTAACTAAGAACGGGCATGCACCACCACCCATAGAATCAAGAAAGAGCTCTCAATCGTCAATCCTCATATGTCCGACCGCAAATTCCTGCCTTGAGTTAAATTAAGCCACGTGCTCCACTCCGGTGGTTCCTTCAATTCCTTTAAGTTCAAACTTATGACCATACTCCCCGAACCCAAAGACTTTGATTTCATAAGGTGCCGGGCGGAGTCCTAAGAGTTAACATCCATCCCTCGGTCGGCATCGTTTATGGTTGAGACTAGGACGGTATCCGATCGCCTTCGAAGCCCCCAACTTTCGTTTCTTGATTAATGAAAACATCTTGTAAATGTTAGCAGTGGTTCGCCTTTTTCATAAATCCAAGAATTTAACCTCCTGACTATGAAATACGAATGCCCCCCATCGTCTCTCTCTTAATCATTACTCCATCCGGCAAACACAATAGGTCTTTTATCTAATAAATGCATCCTTCCAGAAAGTCGGGTTTGTTGCAAATGATAGCCTCTAGAATTACTACGGTTATCCAAGCAGCACGCACCATCAAAAAAACAAACTATAACTGATTTAATGAGCCATTCGCTGTTTAACAGTCTGAAATAGTTCATACTTTACATGCATGGCTTAATCTTTGAGACAAGCATATGACTACTCGGCAGGATCAACCAGGTAGCACGCCCCTCTACGACGCCAAGACCAACAAGCCGACCCATTACCACAAGGAAAGGGGGGGTAATGATGGAAGGCTGTCATCCGTCGAAGGGCTTACCAAGAAAGTTAATCGACCGGCATGCCAAGAGTCCAGGCACCCATGGTACATTCTTATCCACCGCATCCAAGAGCAATTTCACGCGGAACATCGGAGCCACTCGAGACGAGAGGTCCGGAGACATGACATCGTTTCGAGGACACACAAGGTGCACGGACATCGCATTAATTCTCATTCAGATAGGACATGAGAAGTGGATGTTTAGGTAAACAATGTCTCATTTCCAAAGCGAACTAGGTAGATTGTACAGGCAACACACACATCTCCTCGCTCAACAGAGTACCATTGAAGAGACTTGCAACGCCGATGGTCGACCGCACAAAAAACAGGAGCCCACCGCTGCATACAACCAAATCCATCACCACTCACATGCCGACACAGTCATCCCATCGACAGCCCATCGCCAACCACGAGCAACAAAGACTCAAGTGGCCGATCAACAAGGCAATCGACGACAAGACACCGCCGCGGCACGAAGAAGTACAGAGCTACGCATTGTTGTCCACACAAGGAAGAAGAAGATTTCAATCAAAGGAAAACAGCCCATAAAGAGGGACAAAACAGACCAAAACTGGCCATTATTGGTTATTGACGCTTTGTTTCGCTTCACGTCGCTCGCTGCAGCACGCAAGAACTGCCCAAAAAACTGGCCAAAACAGCCCAAAATAGGCCAAAACTGGACCATTTTTTGGCTGAGCGAACCAGCCGGCGACAGCGGCGACAGTGACGCCGAGAGGCAGCACCGCCCCGTTATATTTAACGCCCCATCCAGCCCTGTGTCACCCGGGGTTCCAGGGTGTTGAGATGGCTGGCGTTTTGCCACACGTCGTCGTCGCGCACGCAAGAACTGCCCAAAACTATCCAAAACTGGCTAAAAACGGGCCAAAACTGGCCATTTTTTTTGAGCGAAGCGAAGCGGATATGTAGTGAAGAAGAGAGGCAGCACACTGTCCTGCTATACGGATGGGTTTTGTTCGCCACGCCGTTCACCAGCGGGTGCGGCATGCAAGAACTGCCCAAAAACTGGCCAAAATTGGTTAGAAACGGGCCAAAACTTGCCATTTTTTTGGTTGAGCGAAGGAAGGAAGCGGGCGGATTGCGAAGCGAAGCGGGCGAAGCGGGCGGACATGAAGGAAAGCGAGAGGCAGCACTGCCCTGCTATACGAACGCCCCATCCAGCCCTGTGCCAACTGGGGGGTTCGAGGGTGCTGAGATGGCTGACGCTTTTTCTCCGCCACGCCGTGTTTCACCGCATAGCACGCAAGAACTGCCCAAAACTGGCCAAAAACTGACCAAAAAACAGGCCAAAACTGGCCATTTTTGGCTGAGCGAAAGCGATTGGCGAAGCGCGACAGCGAATTTTAAGCGAGAGGCTGCACAATCCCTGCTATACGAACGCCCCATCCAGCCCTGCCACCCGGGGTTCCAGGGTGCTGAGATGGTCGACGTTTTGCCCACCACGCTGCACCGCTGGCACACAAGAACTGCCCAAAAAACCGGCCAAACAGCCTCAAAAACGGCCAAAACTAGCCATTTTTGTTGAGCGAAGGAAAGCAGCGAAGCGGAGGACAGCGAGCCGGGCGGAGAGGCAGCACCGCCCCTGTTATAATGGTCGCCCCATCTAGCTCTGTGCCACCCGGGAGGTTCCAGGGTGCTGAGATGGTTGACGTTTTGCTCGGCCACGTCGCCGGGCACACAAGAATTGCCCAAAACTGGTCAAACGCCCAAAACGGGCCAAACCCAGCCATTTTAGGCTGAGAAAGTGAGTGGCGTAGCAGCGACAGCGAAGCCGGAAAGCGAGAGGCAGCACTGCCCCTGCTATACCTAACAACGCCCCATCCAGCCCCGGTACAACCCGGGGTTCGAGGTTGCTGAGATGGTTGACGCTTTTGTTCACCACGCCGCCGCCGCATGCACGCAAGAACTGCCCAAAAAACTGGCCAAAGCATTCAAAAAGGCCAAAAACTGGCCATTTTGGCCGAGCTGAAGCGAAATGGGCGACAGACAGCGAGCGGCGAGAGGCAGCACTATCCGGTCTATATTTAACGCCCCATCCAGCTCCTGTGCCACCCGGGGTTCCAGGGTGTTGAGATGGTTGACGTTTTTGTTCGCTTCACGTCGTTCATTGCGGCACACAAGAACTGCCCAAAACTGGCCAAAACAGCCCAAAAAACGACCAAAACTGGCCATTTTTGGCTGAGCGAAGGAAGGAGGACAGCGATTGGACAGCGAGAGGCAGCAGAGGGCACCGCCAAGAGTTATATTAACGCCCCATCCAGCCCTGTACACCCGGGGGTTCCAGGGAGCTGAGATGGTTGACGTTTTGCCCGCCACGTGAGCCCGCCATGCACGCAAGAACTGCCCAAAACTGGCCAAAAAACAGCCCAAAAAACGGGCCTAAAACTGGCCATTTTGCTGATTTGAGCGAGCAGTGGGAAGCCGGCGGACAGCGAAGCGGTAGCAGAGGCAGCACCGCCCCGTTATACGAACGCCCTATCCAGCCCTGTACACCCGGGGTTCCAGGGTGCTGAGATGGTTGATGTTTTGTTCGCCACGCCGCTCGGCCATGCACGCAAGAACTGCCCAAAAACTGGCCAAAACAGCTCCAAAAATGGGCCAAAACTGGCCATTTTAGGATGAGCGGGCGCGGCGAAGCGGCGGATAGCGAAGGAAGCGAGAGGCAGCACCGCCCCCTGTTATACTTTAACGCCCCATCCAGCCCTGTACCCCGGGGTTCCAGGGTGCTGAGATGGTTGACGTTTTTGTTCGGCCATGTCGCCGTCACGGGCACGCAAGAACTGCCCAAAAAACTGGCCAAAACAGCCAAAACGGGCCAAAACTGGCTATTTTGCTGAGCTGAGCGAAGGCGAAGGCGGACAGCGAAAGGGGCGAGAGGCAGCACCATCCCCTGCTATATTTAACGCCCCATCCAGCCCTGTACACCCGGGGTTCCAGGGTGCTGAGATGGTTGACGTTTTGCTCCACTCCACATCGTTTCGCCGCTGCACGCAAGAACTGCCCAAAACTGGCCAAAACAGCTAGAAAACGGCCAAAACTGGCCATTTTGGCTTTGAAGGCGGAGCGGTGGACAGCGAGGAAAGCGAGAGGCAGCACCGTCCCCGCTATATTTAACGCCCCATCCAGCCCTGTGCCACCCGGGGTTCCAGGGTGCTGAGATGGCTGACGTTTTGTCTCGGCCACGCCGCTCGCCAAGGCACGCAAGAACTGCCCAAAAAACTGGCCAAAACAGCTCAAAAACGGGCCAAAACTGGCCATTTTTTGGCTGAGTTTGAGTGGGCGAAGCGGTGGACAGCGAAATAAGCGAGAGGCAGCACTGCCCCTGTTATATTTAACGTTCCCATCCAGCCCTGTACACCCGGGGGTTCCAGGTGCTGAGATGGCTGACGCTTTACTCGGGCCATGTCGCTCGCCGCTGCACGCAAGAACTGCCCAAAAACTGGCCAAACAGCTTGAAAACGGCCAAAACTGGCCATTTTGGCTGAGTTAGCGAGCGGCGAAAGGGCGGACAGCGAGTGAAGCGAGAGGCAGCACCGCCCTGGCATTTAACGCCCCATCCAGCCCCAGGTTACCCTTTGCCACGAACGGTCGCCAAGACCTGAACAAGTTTGTCTCAATAACTGTTCGCGCCCATCTGCATGTACAGCTGCTTGATAGCATGTTTTCTCTTAGTTTTGGGTCATTTTGTTGTAAATATGTAAGTTCGAACAAGCTGCAGCGTTGTAAAGCGACCGCTTCACCGAACCGAGCAAAACAGCCCCAAACAGCCCAAATCAGTTTGCGCCGCTGGAGGTGAGCCGGAGAACTGTCGCCACAAAACGCCAGCCAGCTCAGATCCCAGGAACCCCGAGGGCACATGGCTG
>UBIG03000022.1:0-12500 GCA_900464855.2 Musa schizocarpa
AGCATTAGGGATGATAGAATTATGATATGTGATAATGGCAAGTTAATCCACTTTTGTATCTTGATTTTTTAGAGGCATGTACATGGGTTTTTTTTGATGTAAATATTGATTTGAAACTCTCATTTAGATTAACATGTTTTTTACTGAATTAATGATGTTTTACTGGCATAAAGGCCGCCGTGCATAAATATGCTGTAAATTCTTATTAAGTCTTTTGATGATAAAATGTCATATCATGATGTGTTTGAATGTGCGGCTTCATGGCCGAAACTTATGTTCGATGATGATGATATGTTCACAAAAAAGACTTGGAGTACTCACATAAGTAGTATAGCAGAAATGGAAATAATTTCTATCCTATTGAAATTAATGGAATTTATTTTACTAATTTTGTAGATCTCCAGAAATTGATTTTGGTAACGGTGTATGAATTTCAAGAGATTAACGATTTGATTTAAATGAGTTTTGTCAAGTAAATCTTGATCCTTTTGCAAGGTGGATCCCCGTGTGTCTTTGGTGTTCATGAATTGTGCTCACAGTAAGTGTTGTTCGCGGACTGGTTGATTGAGACGTTGGCCGTTAGTCATTTATGAACGAGTTGTTTTAGAGTAGCGTAATTGGGTTGAGGTTGGTTTTGCTTTTATGATGAGTCTTAATGACGTATCATTTTGAATCTCTTAGAAAAGTAATAAGATTTTGATGATTTGGGCCGTTGAATTTGAATGAGTTTATCAAAATCATGATCTTGATTCAAATGATATTTACTCATTAGTTTATTATGAATCAGATTTTTTTTCATTTTATCGATCTCCCCGTTTTTCTTTTAATTATTTATGGAAAGATGAGTTTTCAAAAAATTATGCATTTTGTATTCCACATATCCTAATATTTCATGATATGATTTTATATTTCCTTGTATTCATGATGTTTATCATATCACCCAACTACTTTCACTGATATTCATATGTGGTATTAATTATACATAGAAATACTCTTGATATTATTTTGGTACTAAATGAAGTTATGATCATGGTGGGATGAAGATTTTGACAGAGTTAATACCATGTAATTTGAGAGCATTTATGATTTAAAATTGTATAGCAGTACTTTTTATTGTGATGATGTAACTGCATATAATGCATCATAAATTCTCACAAATGAAATAGATGGCGGTATCATAGTAAAATAAATAAATGCATCACTATGATTTATACAAAAATGATATATCATAATGTAATATATACTCCATAATATTGATTAATTTATTATCTCATTTGCATGGAGTAAATATAAGGTTTTTTTGAAATAGTGCATGTTCAATTTGAAAAGTATAATGATGCACAAATGCAGTTAGTACCCACCTTTGTCATAATTGATGCTACATAAGGATCTTTCCTTCCACGGCAATGACAAAGGGAATATTGTTACCGCTCAAGTACAAAATTTGAAAACTTGCATAGAAGCAAAACTTGCAACTTGCATTGTCGGAAGCCAGAGATAGTGAGCTTACAAGAAGCTATCTTGTGTTTGCTTCGTGATTTTTTTTTTTGCTAACTTATGTGATAAAACTTGCATATGTATAAAATTTGCTAGCTTATAGTCTAAAGAAGGAAGCAATCATGGCTATCTCAAGAAGACCAAGCGTGCTAAAACATCTTTTAATCATTAGGATTGCATGATGATGAAACTTGATATTATGTTTTCGTACAGTGAGTTAATTCCAATAACAATACTTGATGCGTGGTACTTCTCCTTTTTATTGATGACAATTATCGGTGATGTTTATGACATATGATGCATAAAGTTTTGTATATGGTCATGTGATGATTAATTACAAGTATGTTATGATGAATAGTACAGCCAAGCAATTCTGCTTGATTCAAGGTTCCTATCAATATAGCATATTGATGAGAGTTTCATTTTAAACTCACGGGAGTTAGGTGCTTTCAGTCACATCAAGTGGTTGTCTGTCCATCAAGGGAAATTTGTTAAATCTCATGTACGATGATGAAACCCACAAATATGTGTTATAATTTAACTACATTTTGGTGATGGAGTCTACTCGTCAGAGGATTAGGCGATTCATGCGGGAGGAATTGGTATGCGGAGGAAATTCGTCAGTGTTGGTGGCGAAGGCGGTCGGGCATGAGCCAGGAGAGCAGGTACTTTTAAGAATGGCAAGTGCGGAGGTCCAGCGCCGGTGGAACAACGAAGCCACAAGAAGGCGATGCGGCGAAGAATGAAGACGGCGTAGCCAATGGCGTCTTTGAGCAGGCTTAATATAAATGCTCTAGATCCAGGTAGAGTTTTAACAGATTTATGTAATGCGAGAATAACTATAAATGTAAAGAAAGATATAAAAGCAGAAACAAAATCTGCAAGTCAAAAGCGAAGATTCATGCAAGATTTGAAGTTCCCGTGGAAGTCAAGAAATTCACATGAAATCTGCATGGAACTAGCAAGAAGAATATAAATGGAAACTAGAAAGTTTTAGAGAAACTCACGAAAAAATTCCATTAGGAAGATTGAGCTACTTGAAGAAGATCAAGCTTGAAGGAAATACGTTGGAACTGTGAGATCAAATGGTGAGTTTGGGGCTTGGAGTCCTTGGTTTAGAGTTTATGGGAAGGCCTTGAAAGTTCGTGGGAAGAGTCTTGAGCCTGGGACTTGGCCAGGCATGGATGGTGGCAGGTTGGTGGTTGTGTTGGTTGGGAGGTTAGGGTCTGGTATTAATCCCTATAACCCAAATAAAGAACCCGGATGAGCTCAGTTCAGACTAGTTTAGGCTAAGGTGGCTGGCCCAAGTAGAGCTGCTGTAAGTGCTGCCGGTCTGCAGCTAGTACTACAGGTTAAGCGTGCTTCCTTATTAGAGTCAGAAGCCGCGGTACTTTTACGCCCTTGTGAAACAGCACATGTATGAAACTCAGAAAATTAATTTTAGAGTCAAAATTTAGAATCCTCTTGAACTATAATACCCCTCAAATCCTCAGCTAGAATCCCACAACTTTTTGAAAGCGGTGATTGAGAGAAAGTCTTAGAAGGTTTTTTGCTAGTCTTGTTTTCAATTTGCTAGTGTTCACCTCCTTCTTTCTTTAGAAATGCGGAGGTGGTAAGCTTGTAAAAGACTTGTAAGAGGGGTATTGCCTTCTCCTCAAAGTTTACTAGTGGAGGTGATTAGAACCTCATTGAAGAGGGCCTGTAGTAAGGATATAGGTCATTTAGCCAAGACCACTGTCATCAGCAAATCTCTGGTTTCACGTCTTTACTTATTATGATTTATGTCATAGTATTTGCACTTCTAATGCTATCTTGCTTTGTCTCCATGTCTTACTTATCCTCTTGATTTAAGCTCAATCGAAGCGGTTTTCAAGCGTTGCTTTTTATCGTCTTAAAGTTTCCAAAAGTGTTTAAATGGTAGAAGAGTTTGTAACTTCACCATTGTTTTAATTCACCCTCTTAAGTGTGCTTCCGCGATCCTAATAGTTTAATAATATTAATAAGCTTTCAAGTAAATCACCGGAACTGAAGGCGATTTTAGAATTAAGTTTGGTCGGTATGACCTACCATCCCGCCACGGCGGCTACACTCCGCGGGTAGAGGTCACGGCGTACCAGGGCAGCTTCGCTTCAATGGGAGGCCAGCCGCACCTGATTCCGCTTTCCTTTTTGGCGAGCAGGAACCAGCCGCTACGATGGGCATACCGTGCGAAGGTAGGAACTCGGAAAGAAAGGATAGAAGAACCGCTACTCTAACACTTTGAGCTCTAAAAAAAATCCACAAAGTAAAACAATTTTGCGTGATTTTGGCTGCTGAACGTTCTTTGAAAGGTAGAGGTGACTATAGGCCCAGGCAGTTTGGGTAAGAACAGTGTCCTGTCTTGAAATTCAGGATGCAGCCCCGGTTTGCCGCTGGTGACGATTGCTTTGGCGAGCTGGCCAGGCCTTTTGGTGGTGCCGCAGCTGTCGAAGTGGTTGCTTCACTTAAGCTGAAAGGCCCCAGGCCTCAGGAGGTACCCTGATTGGCCAGTTGCTTGACTGACTGGGCCAGAGCTCAGCTGTTCACACCTGTCGAGGCTGATTTACCTGTATTCAGGAGACTTCGGCCTTAGGTGCCACATGGAGCCCAAGCGGTGCCCCTCGGCCAGAGATCAGGTCAGATGGGTTAGTCAAATTTCGGCCTAATTGGTTCTTTCAAAGGGCCCAAGCGCTAGAATTAGTTAATGGGATCACCTCCTGTTCCCAGCAATCCGTAAAATGCTAACTCGGACAGATTCATAAGGCATTTGCCTTAAGCATAGGTGCGTCAATGTTTCGTGAACTTGTCCGATCATCAGATTAATCACCGGTGGGTAATAACGGGACAGGCAGGCTCTGCGGACAGGCGGGTCATGGTTGGGCGGGCTGGCTGGGGCGGAAACAGGATACCGAGATTTGTTCACCAATAGAACCTCCGGCGGCCGTGGACTTCGTGACTCACCAGGCACCAGCGTGATCGATGCTTTTGACTTCCGTGAAACTCCCTATTGTATCTTACTCCATCACCAGATTAATCTGCAAAAGCTCGCTTGATACGTGATAGTGTCCCTAAGCAGTAGCAATTGTCAGCCTTATCGTGGAGTCTCGGCGCTTCATCGATTCCCTCGGCGCGTCGTCCTCTCTGCGGCCCTATTTGCCCAATCGGCGGAGTTGACCATGACTCAGATTATCCTTGTTTCAATGCAAAAACTCTTGGCCCGAGTCTTTGGGATTGACTCGAAGCCTTGTTGATCGATCCAGCCGAGACCGCCATTTGGCGTCTAAATCTTCGACATGTTCCTCAGGCTGTATGAGTTTTCTTCGCTGATTATCTCATCAAGAGGTAATCCCTCATGTTGCTCAGAAGCGTGGATAGAGGAATCGAGCTTATATCAGGTGGTTCGTTATCAGATATTGAGTTCATGAGTATGCATTATGCGTTTGTTGTATGCATATGTGTGTAACCAATAATATTGTAATAATATGTATAATGGCATATATATGTATGTATAATATATATCAACAATAATAATAATATATCACATGCTCTAATATCTTTATATACATGCTCGCATAATACATATATAATAATAATACACATATATATATACTATGCATATACAATAATAGATAATAACACGTAATAATAATACGTATGTCAATACTTTACAGCACGTATGAAAGCTAACTCATGTAAGTAACAATAATAAATAAATGGCAATAATAATACGTAACAATAACTCAGCATAAATAAAGAAATCAGAGTAGCATAATATAATAATAATATACACGTATTAATAACAATAAAATGCAGCCAATAATAACTCTTGTAATAATATAACAAATATGTGTAACAAATATCTTTTATATAAACTGTATACTATATAATATTAACCATGACTGCGTATATAATAGCTCACGTAGCTAATAATAATACAAATATATACATGTGCATGACAATAATGACTAAGTAATAATAAACAATGTGTGTATGTAATAATATGTGTACGTAATATTAATATTAGCGTGAAAGCAATGTCAGAAATAAAATAACAATGCGTATATGTCAATCAGTAATAATGTGTGCAGCCGTAATGTGTGTGTGTGTGCAGAAATGTGTCTCAATGATGTGTTGGTAGCCGTGTGTGTGTGTTGATGTGTCTTCAATAAATGTGTATAAGCCAATAGTGTTGGCCAAACTAGCTGACATGTCATAATAATAATATATAAATATATTTCCCTCTTTCTCCCCTTTCTCCTCTCTCTCTATATATACATATATACATATACTCTTTTATATATACATATATGCATGTATACATATATATACATGTATATATATATATCAATATATATATATATGTTATATATATACTCATGGGACCTAATTGTAATCTTGGAATTAAGAAGCTGGGAGAATGACTTCTCCTTAAGTCAGCTGTATGTGTATATAATTAGCTTGATGCTTTGATTGTATCTCCCTGAGAAGAAAGATAGATAGAATGAAGGAATGATTTTTCATAACTAATTTTGTATACATATATACTTATAAGGAGTCATACAATCTGTGGAAGTAAAGAGCAGTAAGTACGGTGGTTTTCATGAGATTGGCTTTTTTTGTGTATATATAAATAAGAACAGGCAGGAATTTTATTGATGGTGGGAGGGTGGTTTTCCATAAAGCTAACTTTATTGATATACATATATGTCAATTAATAGATTTTTATTCTTAATAGTAAAAGATATGGGAATGGTTTGCATAAATGATTATGAGCGATTGAGCTCGGAAGAAAGGTTGGAGTGTAAGTTCAGATAAAAGTGTACATATATATACATATACATATGCTCTTCATGTATATATATATATATACACATACATATAAAATACATATGTATACATACATATACATATATATATACATATATATATATGTATATATAACTCTATAATGATGATATGTATGTATGTGTATGTATGTATATATTGGCAATGTCATGTGTGTGTGTGTGTGTATATGTATGTATATATATGTATGTATATATATATGCTCTCTCACTCTCTTTCTCTCTCCTCTTGCTCTCTCTCTCCTCTCACTCTCTATACTCTCTCTCTCTCTCTCTCTCTCTCTCTCTCCTCTCCTCTCTCCTCTATATATATACTCTTGGAATCTTGATTATGAAAATTCAAAAGTAAAAAAAGATAGGGTGAATTATTTCTCACTTAGGATCAACTCTGTGTTTATATATACCCTTGTGATACGGTTGCAATCTTAGTAACAAAGATGAGAATGATTTCTGTAGAGTTAGATTTGTGTTCTGCATTGTACTCATGGGAACCCTGTTGTAATTTCTAATCAAGAAAGGCAAAGTATGGTCTCTCATACGTAGACAGTGTATATATATAAACTTTCCTTAGGAGCCTACGATTACTATCTCCCAAGAAGTAGGAAGGGTGGGAAGGGTGGAGAATGACTTCTCTAAGTTGTTTTGTTTGTTTATATGCTTTCTGCGTATATATGATCTCCGAAGTTGAAGGGGCAACTATGTAAGCTGACTTTGTGTTTATATGTATACTCATAGACTTGATTGATCTAGAAAGTAGCGATGGTGCCGTGAATGACTTCTCGATGGCGTTGCTTTTGTATGTATATATACTGTAGGAGCCCTAATTATAGTACCGGAAGCAAGAAATGTAGGGGAGAATAGTGCCTATTCTTTGACATTCTGAGGACCATGATCACCTATTTTCATCCCATCCTACGGATAAGCATCCTTAAATGCGCGAATTTCCCCATTGTTACCAATCCGCGGCATATGCTTGTTGGCGGGCTTTGCAATGCGTAAGCTCTCAATATCGAAGATGATTAAGCCGATTACGGCAGAGTACATTAGCGTAGCGGAATGCTTTGTTGACTTATTTATCCAGGGTTTTGATGCAATGCGTTCACTGACTTAATGTGACTATTATCAGTTCATTAAAGCCGTACTTATTACATTGGTAGGAACAATGTTAAGATCTTCGGTGTTGATGAAAGGAGGCTGGAAACATCCATCATATGATCATGAGAATGGCCATTGTCAGTTATTGTTTCTGCAGAAGCAGAGAGTGCTTTGGCCGACCAATCTTGGGTTGTTCTGTGGCATATGGCTTGGCTGATTTGGTGGTTATACATTTGCGTTGTTGGCATTGCTGTTTGATGTACTATGGCCATCACGACACAGCTTATGTTTCCCTACCACCTATTTAGTTGGGCTATTCGATGGTATAACCTAAAATCACGTATGTAATATTTCATGGGTCTATAGCCAAATCGTTTTCTTGAAAGTCTTAATCGTTTGCTACATGTTATAAATGTATAAATATAATTTCACAAAACCCTCTTATTTTCCTTTGTTATTTGGGTTAATTTAGTTATTGGTAGTTATGTAATGTTATATATTATGTGTGTGATGTATGTTGTGGATTATTGTAGTGGTAAGGTTATGCGTTATGGGTTGGTATTGGTAATGTTTGTATTATTGATGTGTGTTGTTATTATTGATGTGTTGTATGTTCGTCGTGTTGGTAATTGATGTTTGTTATGGGTTCTAGTGTGATGTGTGGGTGTGTTGTTTGTTCGTTGTGTGTAATATTATTGGTTTTTTATTATTGAGTGTTATGGGTTTTTATTAGTAATGTTGTGTTGTGTTTAAAGTCTGGTTATTGTTATACATGTTATGATGATGGGGAGTGATATTGTGTTGTTTTGTTATTAATATTGGTGTGTTGTCTATGTTGTGTTGTTATTAAATGTGAGTTGATTTGTGTATATGTATTGTGAGTTGATGTTGATGATTTGATGATTATGAGTGTTGATATTATTGATTGATGTATTATTTGTTGGTATGTTGTTGATGATGATGAATTATTATGTTTAACGTGGTTGTGTTGATGTAATGTGTTAGATTATGTTTATTATGTATTGTTGTGTTGATATTGTATGTGTGTGGCAATGTCTTTTGTGTGTTTTTGCAATGTTATTATTTATTGTGTTAATATTAGTGTGTGTTGTGTGTGTTATAATATTAATGTGTATTGTGTCTAGTATGTTGTTATGTTTTGTTTTAGTATTTATAATGAGTTATGGGGTTATTATTATTATGGTGTATTGTTGTTATGTTATGAGTTATTGATGTGTTGTGTATGTTATATGTTATGAGTTGATATTATTATGTTTATTGTGTATGTTATATGTGTGTTGGGTTATTGTTTATGTTATATTAATGTTGTGTAATGTTTGTGTAGTGGTATTTATTGATGTTATTATTGTGTTATGTGTTATGGTGTTGTGTGTGTTATTTATGTGTGTTATGGAGTTGTTTTGTATATTATATGTTGTGTATGTATGTTATGTGTATATGTTATGAGTTTTTGTGTATCGATTATGTCTATGTTGTATGTTATGTGTTATTATTATGTTTTGTTTTTTGTCGATGTTTGTGTTGATTATTGTTTATGTTGTTATTATTAGTGTGTCTTTTTTTTTTGTTGTTTTGTGTTGTTTGTTATTTTTTTTGTGTAGTATTTGTATGTTAAAGTGTATTGTGTTGTTATGGGTTATGTAAGTGTTGTTTGTATATATTAATATTATTATTATGTGTGTTATGAGTTATGTGTTGGTTATGTTATGTGTGTGTGTTGTTATGAGTTTGTGTATGTTTATGTGTGTGTGTTTAGTGTTGTTTTGTGTGTTTATTATTGTTGTTATTGTAATTATTATTGTTTGTTGTTTATTGTGTGTTATGAGTTTTGTGTGCATGTGTGTGTATTATGTTATAAGTTGTACATGTAGTGTGTATTGTTTGTGTGTGTTGTTTGTGTGTATATGTTTTGTGTATGTGTAGTATGTGTTATTATGAGTTGTGTGTATATGTGTGTGTTATGAGTTGTGTGTGTATGTATGTGTGTATTGTGTATGTTTTATGTGTGTGTTATTTATATGTGTTGTGTATGTTGTGTTTGTGTGTTATGTATAATTATTATTGTATGTTATGTTATTGATGTGTTAGTGTGTATTGTTATGAGTTTTGAAGGTGTATGTGTGTATTGTTTGTGTGTTATTGTGTTTTGTTATGGTATTGTAGTGTGTTTTTTTGTATTATTGTGTGTTGGTTGTGTGTTGTTTATTATTATGTGTGGTGTATTATAAGTTATGTATGTATGTGTGTGTTTTTATATTTGTTTGTTTATTGTGTTTGTGTGTTATTTGTGTGTTATTTGTATATATTATTATTGTTGTGTGTGTATGTTATGAGTTGTGTGTGTATTGTGTGTGTTTGTGTGTATTGATATGTGTTGTGTGTGTTTAATACATTTGTGTGTTTTTATTTTGTTTGTATTGTGTTGTTTATTGTGTTGTTTGTGTTATTTATTGTTGTTGTTTATTATTATTTGTTGTGTGTGTTATTTTTATTATTATTTTTATTATTGTTATGAGTTGTGTGTATTATTATTATTATTGTTTTTTTTTTGTGTGTATTGATATAGGTTATTGTTTTGTGTATGTTATATCGTTGTTGTGTGTGTTTTTGTTATTATGTTGTGTATGTTGTGTGTGTGTTGTGTATGTGTATGTGTATGTGTATGTGTCTATGTGATGTGTTTTGTGTGTGTTGTGTATGTTATGTGTGTGTAGTGTATTGTGTGTGTGTGTGTTGTTTGTGTGTATGTTATAAGTTGTGTGTGTATATGTTGTTATTAGTTGTGTATATATGTTATGTGTGTGTGGTGTGTGTGTGTAGTGTATTGTTTGTGTAGTGTGTGTGTGTAGCAGTGTGTGTTATAAGTTGTGTGTGTAACTGTGTGTATTGTGTTATGAGTTGTGTGTATTGTGTGTATTGTTTGAGTGTATATGTTGTGTGTGTGTATTTATGAGTTGTATGTATATGTTATGTATGTGTTTGTGTGTGTGTAGTGTATGTTATGTTAAGTTGTGTGTATATGTTGCGTGCGTGTATTGTGTATGTTTTGTGTGTGTGTGTTGTTGTTATAAGTTTTGTATGTTGTGTGGGTGTGTCGTGTGTAGTGTTTGTTGTGTATGTTATGTGTGTGTGTAGTGTGTATTGTTTGTGTGTGTGTTATGTGTGTAGTGTGAGTTGTGTATATGTGTGTTGTTTGTATGTGTGGTGTGTGTTATAAGTTACGTATATATATGTGTATTGTTATGAGTTATGTTTATATGTTTGTGTGTTGTGTGTGTGTAGTATGTGTTGGTTGTGTGTATTATGAGTTGTGTGTGTATGTGTTATTTGTATGTATGTTATGTGTGTGTTATGTATGTTTGTGTATGTGTTATGAGTTGCTTATGTATGTGTGTGTAGTGTGGATTATGAGTTTTATATGGAAATGAGATATTAAAATTTGGAAAGGAATATATGTTAATGCGAAACTTAAAAGTATATAGACACGTAAAGCCACGTATAAAAAAAAAATGCTGGAATTTAGTATTATTTGAATTTGTATGCTGATTCGGATTCGTTTAACCCAATACCTGATCAGTTTGCTCACCCAATTAGGCTCTCTTCATTACATTAGCCTATCTGGTGGATCGAAGTCGGTGTCCAATAAGATCATAGGTGTTTATACACATCGATTAACGGTTGAGATGCTTTCAGCCAATGGATCTCATCCGTTAGATCGATGTGGACAAACATGGGAAAACAAAACCGGATGGTACGATTTAGGAGCTGCTTGGAGCAATCGGTGCCAAGAACGGCGTCTGCAGGCTCCTCCTCCGCCTCCTCGATTTCTCCGGCCACTTCTTGGCCTCCGCCGCCACCTTCGTAGAGTCCCCGGCGTTTCGAATACTCCTCTCCTCCGTTGTCCCCGACGACGCGCCAGCGGTGTTCCGGAAGTCCGATCACGGTGGAGGGTGAAGAGTGCCGCACAACCCCGCCGGAACCTTGAGAAGAGATAGGCAGTTTCTGCTCATATTTTTCTTGAAGGTGACAGAGATAGCATATACGCACCGTGGTAGCCCGTGAGCTCCGTTTATACTCTCGTGATCCGAAACGCCTATTCTAAAATCCTCAAAACCCCTTCTTTCTTTGGCGGCGCCTCTTCGCCACCGATGGAAGTGGTGATCGCCTCCTCCCCGGTGGACATCGGCATCGGTTGTTGGGACCTACGCTCGGGCTCCGAGCAGCTCCGGTACCGCTCGTGCTCCTCCGCTCCACATGGCCTCCTCTCCATAGCGGGCCGCTTTCTTGCTTCCGCGCAGCTCCGCGATTCCCCTTCCTCCACATGTATATATATATATATATATATATGTATATATATACATATATATATATATATACAGATATATATATATGTATATATATATATGTATATACAGATATATATATATGTATATACATATGTATATGTATATATATGTATATGTATATATATATACATATATATATACATAAATATATATATATATTATAATTACGTTTGTACGACAAGAGCAATTTCGATAGAAAAGTAGATTTGTAAATTATGTTAACTTGAGATTAAGTAAGAAGTAGTTAAAACAAATCTATAAAGGCAGTTTGCAGTTATGATAGAAATCAGAATGTAAGCACAAACTGAAATACGATGTTCGTATGGTAAAAGCAATTTACGTCTAAACACGGATTCGGAAAATACTAAGCTTTGAAATGTAGTCATAAAAGCGCAAAAGACAGTAAGCTATGAAAGAGGTTTGCAGTAAAGATAATAAGCTCAAAGTAAATGCAAACCAGAGAGCAACACGATTTTAGAGTGGTTCGGTCAATCTTGACCTACATCCACTTCTGGCTTCCTCCACCGATGAGGTCACCGACGTCCACTAGAGGCCTTCCTTCAATAGGCGAAGGCCAACCGCCCTTTTATAGATTCACTCTTTTGATGAGCTTAGGAACTTTTCTCTCCACTCTTGAAAGATCAAAACTTGGAAGAAAAGAGGGAGAAGAACCTTTAAC
>UBIG03000022.1:17500-119494 GCA_900464855.2 Musa schizocarpa
AACCAAGCTGCGTTGGTCCCGAGGCCATGACTTAAGGTTGTTTACACTAACATTTTGGCGCTAGAAGGAGGGCTCCATCGACCCATCAAGTCCGAGCTCTGACGAGTTGTTTACACCTGTGCGGCCAGCCCGCCTGCGTCGTGCTCCTCGGCTCCATGCTCCCCGAGACCACAACCTCTGCTCGGCCTGCTCTGCTAAGTGTGCTCCTCGGCCGCATACTACCCAGGGTCACCGCTGCACATCCAACCCTCCTTAGTTATGAAACTTCACAATTCCCACACCCCTGGCAACGGACCGGCAATCGCCCGGCAGGGATAGTTTCTTAAAGCTGAAGCCATGCCTCAGACCCCCCCTTTACAACAACCGACGCATAACTTCCTTTGGGGAGGGAATATGATGAGGGTAATAATGGCGATAAGACTTGGGTTGACGTCAGATGAAGCCTCGCGCCCTTGTTAACCTGACAGCACCTGGTCAACACGGATCAGAACGCCAACCGAGGCACATTAACATCCTGCTCAGGCTCGATCCTTCACGTCACGCCAACGTCGATGTCAGACGCTACCAGGAGTACGAGCCTGCCCCCAGCAAGTGGGCACATCAAGAAACAATAAGCTTCCCTATAAATACCCTCGCGTTCTGAATGAGGAGAGGAGGAGACAACCAACAAACCCCCTACGACTATTCACTAACTTGATCGTCAGAGGGGTCTGGTCGAGCTCTCCCGACCCGACCTGTGTGCATGTGCGAAGATGGAGGCCTTTCGCTAGACACAAGCGAGGAGCCCCCTCTCGGAGGAAACGACGACCCCATCCCGATTGGACCACCTCAGCCGACCACCTCAGCGGTCTCGAGGAACGTCCCAGGGAGATCCCCGTCATCCGAACCCGAACCAAGCCACGTCGGTCCCAGGCCACGACTTAAGGTTGTTTACACTAATAAAGGGGAGGGCTAATATGGAAACATCATCGTATACAATCGTCAGAATGAAGAACCACATAAAGTGTTCAACTCCAAATTGTACAGGTAACATTTCTCTCATAATAGCAATATTCTTCTCAGCTTTTCCTTAGCATTTTCTTGATGTATTGAGTATTGACAGGGTATACTGGTTAATTTGTTTCCAAGTTAAAGCACATGAAGTCTTTAACCATTCAATGTTGGAACATTCTAATGGCATATATAGCTTAAGCATGACTTTTGGGGTCCTAAATTAGTTACATTTATGTTGTTAGCATTGCTCATTTGATATTGAATAAAGTATTGCAGACTGACTGGGCTTATGTTTTCCTACTATTTGGTTGGGCCATTCAGTAATTATAACCTAAAATCTGTGTATAACTACTTCATCGAGGCTTACCAAATTGTTTTCCTTGAAAGTCTTAATTGTTTGCTACATATTTATAAATATATAAATATAATTTCACAAGCCCTCTTATATTTTTCTTTGTACTTCCTTGTAATTTGAGTTGTGTGTGGTGTGTGTGTGTTATGTATGTATTTATTTATGGGTGTGTTGTGAGTTGTGTGTGTGTTATGAGTTATGTGTGTGTTGTGTATGATGTGTGTGTGTTATGTGTTGTTATGTTACGTCTATGTGTTATATGTTGTGTGTGTATTATGAGTTCTGTGTTATGATGTATGTGGGTGTTGTGTGTTGTTTGTTGTGTATATGCGTGTGAGTGTTATGAGTTGTGTGTATGTATTGTGTGTTGTGTTTGAGTGTAGTTGTGTTATACGTGTTGTGTGTGTGTGGGTATTGTGTGTTGTTGTATGTTGTATATATGTGAGTGTGTTGTATGTGTGTGTGTTTATGTTGTTTGCATGTGTGAGTTGTGTTTGTATATGTGTATTGTGAGTTGTTTATATGTTATGAGTTGTGTGTGTTGTGTTATGAGTGTAGGTGTGTTATGAGTGTTGTGTGTAGGTGTTGTGTATATGTGTGTATATTGTGTGTGTGTGTGTGCGGGTATTGTGTTTGTGTATATGTGCTGTGTTGTGTGTAAGTGTATGTGTTTGGTATGTTATATGTGTATATGTTGTGTGTTGTGTGTGTATGTGTATTGTGTATGTCTTTGTATATTATTTTTGTGTGTATTGTTTATTGTGTATGTTATGTGTGTGTGTATAGTAGTGTGTGTTGTTATAAGTTGTGTGTGTGTATTGTATGTTATGTGTGTATGTATTATATGTGTATGTGTATTGTGTCTAGTATGTGTTGTTTATGTGTTTATCTTTAGTATGTATTGTTATGAGTTGTGTGTGTAGTGTGTATTGTTATGAGTTGTATGTGTGTAATGAGTTGTGTGTGCTGTGTATATTTTATGTGTATGTTATGAGTTGTGTGTATGTTATATGTGTGTTGTTATGAGTTGTGTGTTTGTGTGTTGTGTATGTGTTGTGTGTAGTGTGTATATGTGTATGTGTTGTGTATGTTATGTGTGTGTGTTGTGTGGTATTATTTGTGTGTGTGTTTTGAGTTGTGTGTATGTGTGTGTGTATTTTGTATATTATATGTTGTGTGTGTATGTTATGTGTGTATATGTTATGAGTTTTGTGTATATGTTGTGTCTATGTTATGTATGTTATGTGTGTGTGTATATTTTGTGTTATGCGATGTTTGTGTTGATTGTGTTATGTTTGTGTTTTGTGTATGTGTGTCTTTTTGTGTTGTGAGTTGTTTGTTATTTTTGTGTAGTATTTATTGTATATGTTAAGTGTGTGTGTTGTTATGAGTTGTGTGAGTGTTGTTTGTATATATTATATGTGTGTGTTATGAGTTGTGTGTTGTGTATGTTATGTGTGTGTGTTGTTATGAGTTATGTGTATGTTATGTGTGTGTGTAGTGTGTGTTGTTTGCGTGTGTGTTATGAGTTTTGCATGTATGTGTGTGTGTATTGTGTTATGAGTTGTGCATGTAGTGTGTATATGTTATGTGTGTGTGTAGTATGTGTTATTAGGAGTTGTTGTATGTGTGTGTAGTGTGTTATTATGAGTTATGTGCATGTGTGTATGTTATGAGTTGCATGTGTTTGTGTGTGTGTATTGTGTATGTTTTATGTGTGTGTGTTGTTATGTGTGTATGTGTGTATGTGTGTTGTGTATGTTGTGTTTGTGTGTTATGTATAGTGTGTTTTTTTAGTTTTGTTATTATTTGTGTATATGTTTATTAGTTGTAGTGTGTATTGTTATGAGTTTTTGTGTGTATATATATGTTATTATATATGTTTATTGTGTGTTGTTTTGTGTGTGTGTGTTGTGTTGTGTGTGTAGTGTTGTTGTTTGTGTGTGTAGGTGTTATGATTATTTTGTGTGTGTTTTTTGTTTGTGTGTATGGTGTATTATAAGTTACGTATGTATGTGTGTGTTTTATATATTATGTGTGTGTTGTGTATGTTACATTAGGTTATTATTATTATGTGTGTGTTTTTTTTTGTGTTGTGAATGTTATGGTTTTATTATATTGTATATGTTATGTGTTGTATTGATATGAGTTTATGTTGTGTTTGTTGTGTTTTTTTGTGTGTTGTTATTGTTATTATTATGGGTTATGTGTGTATGTTTGTGTTTTGTATATATTATGTGTGTGTAGTGTATATTGTGTTTATGTGTGTGTTATTTGTGTGTTGTTTGTGTTTGTGTTATGCGTTATGTGTGTGTGTTTTGTATATTATATGTTGTGTATGTGTTGTGTATGTGTATGTGTCTATGTTATGAGTTTTTTGTATATTGTGTGTAATGTGTGTTGTGTATGTTATGTGTGTGTGTATTGTGTGTTATATGTTATGTGTGTTTTGTGTATTGTGTGTGTCTTTTTGTGTTGTATTGTGTGATATTTTTGTGTGTTATTTAGTGTAGGTTATGTGTGTGTAGTATGTGTTGTTATTATTGTTTGTTGTTTATGTGATTTGTTTTATGTATGTTATGTTTGTGTGTATATGTTATTTATGTTGTTATTATTATATTGTTTGTGTGTGTGGTGTGTGTAGTTATTATTTGTGTGTATTGTGTTATGAGTTGTGTGTATTGTTTGTGTGTATATGTTGTGTGTCTAGTGTGTGTATATGTTGTTATGAGTTGTGTATATATGTTATGTGTGTGTGGTGTGTGTTTGTGTGTAGTGTATTGTTTGTGTGTATGTGTGTGTTGTGTGTATATGTTATGTTGTGCATGTATGTTGTGTGTTATTTTTGTTTGTGTGTTGTTGTTATAAGTTTGTAGTTGTTATGTGTGTGTGTATTATATATATGTTATGTTGTTATTATTGTGTATTGTTATGATGTTTGAGTGTATATGTGTGTTGTGTATGTTATGTGTGTATTGTGTGTGTGTTATGAGTTGTGTGTGTATTACATTTATATTATTAGCATTGCTCATTTGATATTGACTATAGTATTGCATACTGACTGGGCTTATGTTTTCCTACTATTTGGCTGGGCCATTCAGTAATTATAACCTAAAATCTGTATATAACTGTTTCATCGAGGCCTACCAAATCGGATTTTCCTTGAAAGTCTTAATCGTTTGCTACATATTTATAAATGTATAAATATAATTCACAAACCCCTCTTGTATTTTCCTTTGTCTTTACATTTTAAATTTAATTTTGAGTTTATTATGGTTATGTGTGTTATGTATGTTATATGTGTGTTGTATGTATTATATTTGTGGGTGTCATGAGTTGTGTGTTGTGTTATTATGTGTGTTGTGTATAATGTGTTATTTATTTTTGTTTTGTGTTTGTGTGTATGTTGTGACTTGTTGTGTGTTATGTTACGTTTGTGTGTTGTGTTGTTGTGTGTTGTGTTGTTATGTTATTATATGTGTGATGTGTGTGGGTGTTGTGTTTGTTGTTTGTTGTGTATATGTGTGTATGTGATATATGTTTTTATTGTGTGTCTTTTTGTGTGTTGTGTTTGAGAGTGTAGTTGTGTTATCGTGTTGTGTGTATGTGGGTTTGTGATGTTTTTGTTATGTATATGTATTGTATGTGAGTGTGTTGTGTGTATGTGTCTATGTTTGTGTGCATATGTGAGTTGTATTTTTGATATTGTATGTGTATTGTGAGTTGTTTATATGTTATGAGTTTGTGTGTGTGTTGTGTTATGAGTGTAGGTGTGTTATGAGTGTTGTGTGTGGGTGTTGTGTATTATTTATTTATGTATGTTTGTGTGTGTTATTATTGTATTGTGTTTGTGTATATGTCTTTGTTTGTGTGTATATGTATGTGTTGGGTATACTATATGTGTATTTGTTATGTGTTGTTTTTTTTGTATGTCTTTTTGTATATTTTTTTATTGTTTGTTTATTATGTATGTTATGTTGTGTATATAGTAGTGTGTTGTTATTATTAATATTGTATGTTATATTGTATTGTGTGTGTGTGTTGTCTTTTTTATGTGTATGTGTATTGTGTCTAGTGTGTGTTGTTTATGTTTGTCTTTAGTATGTATTGTTTTATGGAGTTATTATTATTGTGTGTGTGTGTATTGTTATGAGTTGTATGTGTGTTGTGAGTTGTGTGTTCTTTTATTATATGTGTGTTATGAGTTGTGTGTATGTGTGTGTGTTGTTATGAGTTGTGTGTTTGTGTGTTGTGTATGTTGTGTATGTGTTGTGTGTAGTGTGTGTATGTGTGTGTGTTGTGTATGTTATGTGTGTGTATTTTGTGGTGTTATTTGTGTGTGTGTTTTGAGTTCTGTGTATGTATGTGTATGTTTTGTATATTATATGTTGTGTGTGTATGTTATGTGTGTATATGTTATGAGTTTTGTTTATACGTGTCTATGTTGTGTATGTTATGTGTATGTGTATGTTTTTGTTGTGCGATGTTTATGTTGTTTGTGTATTGTGAGTGTGTCTTTTTGTGTTGTGCGTTGTTTGTGTTGTTTGTTATTTTTTGTGTAGTATTTATTGTGTATGTTAAGTGTGTGTGTTGTTATGATTTGTGTAAGTGTTGTTTGCATATATTATGTGTGTGTGTATTGTGTGTGTTATGAGTTGTGTGTTGTGTATGTTATGTGTGTGTGTGTTGTTATAAGTTATGTGTATGTTATGTGTGTGTGTAGTGTGTTGTTTATTGTTGTGTTATTGTGTTTTATGGGTTTTTTGTGTGCATGTGTGTATTATTATAAGTTATACATGTTATTGTTTTTGTGTGTGTATGTTATGTGTGTGTTGTGTAGTATGTGTTATTATGAGTTGTGTATATATGTGTGTGATGTAGTGTGTTATTATGAGTTATTGTGTATATATGTGTGTTATGAGTTTGTGTGTATGTATGTATGTATTATTATTGTGTTATTTTATGTGTGTGTTGTTATTGTGTTATATTTGTGTTTGTGTGTTATGTATTATGTATAGTGTGTGTGTTGAGTTGTGTGTTGTGTATGTGTATTATTATGTAGTGTGTATTGTTATGAGTTTTTGAGTGTATGTTGTGTATTGTATATGTTATGTGTGTGTTGTTTGTTTCTTGTTTATTGTTGTTTTTGTTTTGTATGTAGTGTGTGTGTTATTAGTTTGTGTGTTGTTTTGTGTGGTGTATTATATAATTTCGTATGTATGTATGTTTTTTTTTTTTTTTTATATATGTGTTATTGTGTATTTATTATTAGTGTATGTTGTTTGTATGTGTGTATATTATATATTATTGTTATGTTATGTTATTAGTAGTTATTGTAGTTTTTGTGTGTTGTGTATGTTATGAGGTTATTGTGTTGTTGTGTATTTTTGTGTGTATTGATATAAGGTTGTCTTGTATGTTGTTGTTATATTTTTGTATTATTGTTTGATGTGTGTATGTTTGTGTTTGTGTATATGTTATGTGTGTATAGTGTGTAGTGTGTAGTGTGTGTTATTTGTGTGTTGTTTGTGTGTGTGTTATTTGTGTGTCGTTTGTGTGTATGTTATGAGTTGTGTGTGTGTTATGAGTTGTGTGTGTTGTGTATGTTTTGTGTGTATTGATATGAGTTGTGTGTTGTGTGTGTTTGCGTATTGTGTATATGTGTGTGTTGTTTGTGAGTTTGTATGTTATTTGTGAGTTTGTGTGTTGTGTATATGTGTGTGTTATTTGTGAGTTGTGTGTTATGAGTCGTGTGTTGTTTGTGTTTATGTTATGAGTTGTGTGTGTTTTATGAGTTGTGTGTGTTATGTATGTTTTGTGTGTATTGATATGAGTTGTGTGTTGTGTATGTCATGTGCGTTGTGTGTGTGTGTGTTTTGAGTTTTGTATATTATATGTTGTGTGTGTGTTGTGTATGTGTATTTGTATGTGTATATGTATGTGTCTATGTTATGAGTTTTGTGTGTGTTGTGTGTAGTGTGTGTTGTGTATGTTATGTGTGTATGTTATGAGTTATGTGTATATGTTATGTGTGTGTGGTGTGTGTATTGTTTGTGTGTTGTGTGTATAGTAGTAGTGTGTGTTATAAGTTGTGTGTATGTGTGTGTATTGTGTTATGAGTTGTGTGTATATGTTGTTATGAGTTGTGTGTATATGTTATGTGTGTGTTTGTGTGTGTGTAGTGTGTTATAAGTTGTGTATATGTTTTTGTGTGTGTTTTGTATATTTTTTGTGTGTGTTGTTGTTGTTATTTTTGTATGTTGTTGTGTGTTGTGTGTAGTGTGTGTTGTGTATGTTATGTGTGTGTAGTGTGTAGTGTGTGTTGTTTGTGTGTGTGTTATGTGTAGTGTGAGTTATGTGTATGTGTTTGTTGTTTGTATGTGTGGTGTGTGTTATGAGTTGCTTATATATATATATATATGTATTGTTATGAGTTATGTTTATATATGTTTGTGTGTGTTGTGTGTTGTTTGTGTGTATTATGAGTTGTGTGTGTATGTGTTATTTGTATGTGTGTTATGTATGTGTGTGTGTTATGAGTTATTTGTGTATGTTTGTGTATGTATGTTGTATGAGTTCTATATAGAAATGAGATATTAAAATTTGGAAAGGAATATATGTTAATGCGAAACTTGAAAGTATCCTGTCGTCGAAGTCGGTGTCCAATAAGATCATATGTTTATACACATCGATTAACGGTTGAGATGCTTTCAGCCAATGGATCTCATCCGTTAGATCGATGTGGACAAACATGGGAAAACAAAACCGGATGGTACGATTTAGGACTTGCTTGGAGCAATCGGCGCCAAGAGCGGCGTCCGCAGGCTCCTCCTCCGCCTCCTCGATTTCTCCGGCCACTTCTTGGCCTCCGTCGCCACCTTCGTAGAGTCCCCGGCGTTTCGAATATTCCTCACCTCCGCCGCCAACTATCAGAAAAGGTGCTTTAGAAGTATTCTTTGACATTCTCAAGGACCATGGTCACCTATTTTCATCCCATCTCTGGATCAACATCCTTAAATCTGCAATTTCCTCCATTGTTAACAATCCACGGCATATGCTTGTTGGCCAGGTTTCACCAATGCGTAACTCTCAATATCTAGAAGATGATTCATGGAATTCTGAAACCGATACATTAGCATCAAAATGCTTTGTTGACTTATTTGTCAGGTTTTTCGATGCAATGCGTTCACAGCTTGAAAATGTCGTAGCTATTATCACAAGTGTTTTAAGTAGTATGCTAACACAGGGATGGCTGCTTTACTCCATTTGCTTGCTTCATTGCTACCTGTTTTTTCGAACATCATCAAGATCATGCAAAATGTTGAGGTTCCTGATAGAAACCATCCTTATTCTGATGGTGAACACTATTCAGATCATGAATTTATTAACGATGATGAAGGGGAGGGCTAATATGAAAATATCATCATATACAATCATCAGAATGAAGAACCACATAAAGTGTTCAGCTCCAAATTGTACAGGTAACATTTCTCTCATAATAGCAATATTCTTCTCAGTTGTTCCTTTACATTAGAGGTTTTTCTTGATGTATTGAGTATTGACAGGGTATACTGGTTAATTTGTTTCCAAGTTAAAGCACATGAAGTCTTTAACCATTCAATGCTGGAACATTATAATGGTATATATAGTTTAAGCATGACTTTTGGGGTCTGAAATTAGTTGCATTTATGTTGTTAGCATTGCTCATTTGATATTGACTATAGTATTGCATACTGACTGGGCTTATGTTTTCCTACTATTTGGCTGGGCCATTCAGTAATTATAACCTAAAATCTGTATATAACTGTTTCATCGAGGCCTACCAAATCAGTTTTCCTTGAAAGTCTTAATCGTTTGCTACATATTTATAAATGTATAAATATAATTTCACAAGCTCTCTTGTATTTTCCTTTGTGCTGCCTTGTAATTTGAGTTGTGTGTGGTGTGTGTGTTATGTATGTTATGTGTGTGTTGTATGTATTATATTTGTGGGTGTGTCATGAGTTGTGTGTGTGTGTTGTGTGTTGTGTATGATGTGTGTTGTGTGTGTGTGTGTGTGTTTGTGTTTGTGTGTGTGTGTTGTGTGTTGTGTATGTTACATCTGTGTGTTGTGTGTGTTATGAGTTCTGTGTGTTATGTGTGTGGGTGTTGTGTGTTGTTTGTTGTGTATATGTGTGTGTTTTATGTGTGTGAGTGTTATGAGTTTTTTGTGTGTATATGTTTGTATGTTGTGTTTGAGTGTAGTTGTGTTATACGTGTTGTGTGTGTGTGTGGGTATTGTGTGTTGTTTGTTGTGTATATGTTAGTGTGTTGTATGTGAGTGTGTTGTTGTGTATGTGTCTATGTTGTGTGCATGTGTGAGTTGTGTTTGTGTATGTGTATTGTGAGTTGTTTATATGTTATGAGTTGTGTGTGTGTTGTGTTATTAGTGTAGGTGTGTTATGAGTGTTGTGTGTGGGTGTTGTGTATTATTTGTTGTGTATGTTGTGTGTGTGTGTTGTGTATATTTTGTGTGTGTGTTGTTGTTATAAGTTTTGTATGTTGTGTGTGTGTGTTGTGTGTAGTGTGTGTTGTGTATGTTATGTGTGTGTAGTGTGTAGTGTGTGTTGTTTGTGTGTTGTGTGTGTGTTGGGTATGCTATATGTGTATTTGTTATGTGTTGTGTGTGTATGTGTATTGTGTATGTCTTTGTGTGTTGTTTTTGTGTGTATTGTTTATTGTGTATGTTATATGTGTGTGTATAGTAGTGTGTGTTATTATGAGTTATGTGTGTTGTGTGTGTGTATTGTATGTTATGTGTGTGTGTGTTGTGTTTTATATGTGTATGTGTATTGTGTATAGTGTGTGTTGTTTATGTTTGTCTTTAGTATGTATTGTTATGAGTTGTGTGTGTGTAGTGTGTTTTGTTATGAGTTGTGTGTGTGTGTTATATGTGTGTTGTTATGAGTTGTGTGTTTGTGTGTTGTGTGTAGTATGTATATGTGTGTGTGTTGTGTGGTGTTATTTGTGTGTGTGTTTTGAGTTGTGTGTATGTGTGTGTGTGTTTTGTATATTATATGTTGTGTGTGTATGTTATGTGTGTATATGTTATGAGTTTTGTGTATACGTGTCTATGTTGTGTATGTTTTGTGTTGTGCGATGTTTGTGTTGATTGTGTTGTGTTTGTGTATTGTGTGTGTGTTTTTTTGTGTTGTACGTTGTTTGTGTTGTTTGTTATTTTTTGTGTAGTATTTATTGTGTATGTTAAGTGTGTGTGTTGTTATGAGTTGTGTAAGTGTTGTTTGTATATATTATGTGTGCGTGTATTGTGTGTGTGTTGTTATGAGTTATGTGTGTGTAGTGTGTTGTTTGTGTAGTGTATGTTGTTTGTGTGTGTGTTATGAGTTTTGTGTGTGTTGTTGTTTGTGTGTGTGTTATGAGTTTTGTGTGTGCATGTGTGTATGTTATTTTGTTTGTGTTGTTGTTGTATTGTTTGTGTGTGTATGTTATGTGTGTGTGTAGTATGTGTTATTATGAGTTGTGTGTATGTGTGTGTGTAGTGTGTTATTATGAGTTGTATGTGTGTGTGTTATGAGTTGCGTGTGTATGTATATGTGTATTGTGTGTGTTTTATGTGTGTGTGTTGTGTGTGTTGTGTTTGTTTGTTATGTATGTGTGTGTAGAGTTGTGTGTTGTGTATGTTATGTGTATGTGTAGTGTGTATTGTTATGAGTTTTGAGTGTATGCGCGTGTTGTATATGTTATGTGTGTGTTGTTTGTGTACTGTGTGTGTTATGTATGTAGTGTGTGTTGTTTGTGTGTGTGTTATGAGTTGTGTGTTGTTTGTGTGTGTGGTGTATTATAAGTTACGTATGTATGTGTGTGTTTTTTATATATATGTTTTTTTTATATATTATATGTTTTTTTTTTGTTTATGTTTATATTTTTGTTGTGTATGTTATGAGTTATTATTGTAGTTTATGTGTTTTGTGTGTTGTGTATATTATTATTTTGTTTTGTGTGTGTTGTGTGTGTTTGTATATGTTGATATGAGGTTGTGTGTTTTTGTGTTGTTATTTGTGTGTTATTGTTTTATGTTGTGTTGTGTGTTGTTTGTGTGTGTATATTTGTGTTTTGTATATGTTATGTGTGTGTAGTATGTAGTGTGTTGTGTGTGTTGTTTGTGTGTGTGTTGAGTTGTGTGTGTTATTTGTGTGTCGTTTGTGTGTATGTTATGAGTTGTGTGTGTGTTATGAGTTGTGTGTGTTGTGTATGTTTTGTGTGTATTGATATGAGTTGTGTATTGTGTATGTTGTATGTGTGTGTTGTTGTTGTTTTGTTTTTGTGTTATTGTGTGTTTATGTATTGTTTTATTGTGTTGTTATTGTGTGTTTTTGTGTATGTTATGAGTTATGGGTTGTGTGTTGTGTTTTGTGTTGTTGTTTGTATGTTTTTGTTATTGTTATATGTGTTTGTTTGTATTTTGTGTGTATTGATATGAGTTGTGTGTTGTGTATGTTATATGCGTTGTGTGTGTGTGTGTTGTGTATGTCTATGTGTATGTCTATGTTATGAGTTTTGTGTGTGTTGTGTGTAGTGTATGTTATGTGTGTGTGTTGTTTGTGTGTATGTTATGAGTTGTGTGTGTTTATGTTGTTATTAGTTTGTGTGTATATGTTATGTGTGTGTGGTGTGTGTGTGTAGTATTTTATTTGCATGTTGTGTGTTATAAGTTGTGTGTGTATGTGTGTGTATTGTATTATGAGTTGTGTGTATTGTTTGTGTGTATATGTTGTGTGTGTATGTTGTTCGTATGTAGGTTATGAGTTGTGTGTATATGTTATGGGTGTGTTTGTGTGTGTGTAGTGTGTGTTATAAGTTGTGTGTATATGTGTGTGTTGTGTGTATTGTTTGTGTGTATATGTTGCGTGTGTGTGTTGTGTATGTTTTGTGTGTGTGTGTTGTTGTTATAAGTTGTGTGTGTGTGTTGTGTATGTTATGTGTGTGTGTAGTGGTAGTGTGTAGTGTGTGTTGTTTGTGTGTGTTATGTGTAATGTGAGTTGTGTGTATGATGTGTTGTTTGTATGTGTGGTGTGTGTTATAAGTTGCGTATATATATATGTGTGTTTTGTATATGTTATGTGTGTGTATGTTATTTATATGTGTGTATTGTGTATATTATGTATGTGTTGTATATGTTATTTGTGTGTTGTGTATGTTATGTGTGTAGTGTGTATTGTTATGAGTTATGTATGTTTTGTGTGTTGTGTATGTTATGTATAGTGTGTAGTGTGTGTTGTTGTGAGTTATGTATGTTTTGTATATAATGTGTATTGTTATGAGTTATGTTTATATATGTTTTTGTGTGTTGTGTGTCTAGTATGTATTGGTTATGTGTTGTGTGTTGTTTGTGTGTATTATGAGTTGTGTGTGTATGTTATTTGTATGTGTGTTATGAGTTGTGTGTTGTGTGTGTGTTGTGTGTGTGTGTGTTATGAGTTGTTTGTGTATGTGTATAGTATGTTGTAGCAGTTCTATATGGAAATGAGATATTAAAATTTGGAAAGGAATATATGTTAATGCAAAACTTGAAAGTATATAGACACGCAAAGTCACATATAAAAAAAAGAATTTAGTATTATTTGAATTTGTATGCGGATTCGGATTCGTTTAACCCAATACCTGATCCCTTTGCTCACCCAATTAGGCTCTTCATTACATTAGCCTATCTTGTGGATCGAAGTCGGTGTCCAATAAGATCATAGGTGTTTATACACATCGATTAACGGTTGAGATGCTTTCAGCCAATGGATCTCATCCGTTAGATCGATGTGGACAAACATGGGAAAACAAAACCGGATGGTACGATTTAGGACCTGCTTGGAGCAATCGGCGCCAAGAGCGGCGTCCGCACAACCCTTCTCGATTTCTCCGGCCACTTCTTGGCCTCCGCCGCCACCTTCGTAGAGTCCCCGGCGTTTCGAATACTCCTCTCCTCCGTTGTCCCCGACGACGCGCCAGCGGTGCTCCGGAAGTCCGATCACGGTGGAGGGTGAAGAGTGCCGCACAACCCCGCCGGAACCTTGAGAAGAGATAGGCAGTTTCTGCTCATATTTTGCTTGAAGGTGACAGAGATAGCATATACGCACCGTGGTAGCCCGCGAGCTCCGTTTATACTCTCGTGATCCGAAACGCCTACTCTAAAATCCTCAAAACCCCTTCTTTCTTTGGCGGCGCCTCTTCGCCACCGATGGAAGTGGTGATCGCCTCCTCCCCGGTGGACGTCGGCATCGGTTGTTGGGACCTACGCTCGGGCTCCGAGCAGCTCCGGTACCGCTCGTGCTCCTCCGCTCCACATGGCCTCCTCTCCATAGCCGGCCGCTTTCTCGCTTCCTCGCAGCTCCGCGATTCCCCTTCCTCCGCCTCTTGCCCCATTTTCTTCTGGTCCTGGGATAAGGTGAGTCCTAATTCGAACCTTTCTTCCACATCTCCACTTCACGCCCTGTTTCATACTCGTGTTGGATAAACGATCTCATAATTCTCGCTCTATGTTTCAGCCTCAGGTGGAAGTTAGGAGCTTCCCGGCTGAGCCGATTGGACCGCTTGTTTCCAATTCAGAAGGCACTTACATCATGGGAGGAGGACCATCCGGCATCATCTACCAATGGGAGGTAATCTTTTGCTTTTCCACTTCTGATTTCTTAGGCAAGATTTGCTTTTTCTGTCGTCTTCTCTTTAAGACACTGGTATGAGAATTTTCCGTCTGCTTGGGACTCAAAATTTTGATGCACGACTTTTGGTCTGTGTGGCCAAATCTGTTCTTGATTCTCTCATCCACCTTGTTTAAAGTCAAAGGGGCCGTATTATGCTTTCATTTTGGTTTTGATGTCAAAGTTTGTTTTGTTTTCTAATGTTTGTCTTGTTAGCTCCCTCTCTTCATAGAAAAACTCATAAGAAAAGCTTAGATTTATCTTTAAATTTATCAAGGTTGCTAGTGGGAAATTGCTCACAAGGTGGCATGCACATTAGCAGGGTCTGAGGATGGCTCTGTCAGAGTTTGGTCCCTTATGATGTATGTAATTCTTACTTAGTTTTTTTCTTGTTGAAATTGTTCCTTTATGTTGTCTTGTCTAAAATGCTAATATGATTTTTGTAATGTTTGTCAGGATGTTTGATGACATGGCAAAGGCTTCTGCTGGTGTTCTTTATAGATATAGCTTTTCGGAACATGCTTTACGTGTCACTGATGTTGTTACGGGACATGGGTTATGCAACTCCATTATCATCTCAACCTCAGAGGATCGAACATGTAAGGTTCGTTAGTTGTTACACTTTGTACTTCTTTGAAAAGAGTAGTTGGTTATATTAGGAAATTAGTTGTCAATAGGAACACAACCAGATGCTGAGGGACTTCACTGTTGTGTAACTTCAACTGAAAAATTTTGAGGTACACAAATGATGCATCTGAATTTAGAGGTTAATTTCCCTGAATTAGATGATAGCTTATAATATATTACCTCATAACTTACTCTTAGTCTTTGTTTCAAAACAAAGTCTAACTCTGCTCCTCAAGTTGAACATGCTGATGGTAAGAATCTTTCTTTTCAAAATTTTACTGTAGTGGCAGTATCTTGGTAGCTTGAACAAAAGTTATTTGCTTTATTCTTTCTTTGTCCTAGCCCAATTTAAACTTTGACCTTATGAATGTAATGATAAAGTAGATTATAGATGCTTATTAGGGTCAAGGTGCTCTCAATGGTATGACCACCTTTTTTGCAGAATGTCAGTTCTATTACTGCAAGCTTAACTTAATTTACTTATATGTTGAACTGAAAAGATAATTTTAATCTGTTGTTAGAAAATTGATCCCCCTTCCTCCCAGTGCTAATTGTCTATGTTCGTATTTTAGATTTTGAAGATAACTTCTTTTGACTACTGCATATGTTCCAGATATGGAGCCTATCTGAGGGTTTGTTATTGAGGAGCATTACGTTTCCTTCCATAATTGATGCTATTGTAATGGATCCTGGGGAGCATGTGTTCTATGCTGGTGGCCGAGATGGCAAAATATATATTGCAGCGCTAAATGCTGAATGCAACTGCAATAGCATACACGGGATGTTCATCATTGGTGCCTTATATGATCACAGGTCTCAATATGCTGTTAGTCAGTTTTGATAATCACTTATATACATGTATATATTTACCAACAATTGTGTTTTGTGTGTTCTGGCAAATTTCTATGAAGAGACTATACTGTATATATCTAATTTGTGTTCTTAGATATATCAGAGGTTTGTTGTATTTGATGCTTTCTATTTCCAAATTGCCTTTATCTTGATGTTTTAGTCTTGAATTTTTCATGTAAGCTTGTCATTGCTTGTCATTCTGCATTTCCTCAAAAGTCAATTTAACTTTACCTTTGGGTCTTGGAATTTTACATCTCACCATCTTTTCCTGCCCTTATTGTTTGTTCGGCTGCATCAAGTATAACAGTAGCAGAAGACCTGGGGTTCCAAGAGTCTGTTTACCAAAGGTTTTGCTTATTTTTTTTTTTTTTTTTCCAAAAGACTTTAATCGCTTTCTTTTATAAGAAATATTTAGCTGAAATATTTTTTTGACTTTAACATTTTACATTAGAGAGATACATAACTAAAGTAATTTAGCTTGCAGTTTGACTTGCATGCATGCTTATATGCACTAATATATAGGTGTAACTTCAATGCTTAGTCTAAGCTCTGTGGGTAATCATAATTGTTTCATGTTTTGTTGACCCTTGTTAAGTTTCAATTGGGAAATCGTCATTTGTCTTGTTACTGCAAGATGTGTTAGACATATTTGTACTTCAAGTGCACTTTCTGTATCTTGTATATTGATTCAATCACAATTTTGCTTTCTTCTTCAGCATTTTCCTTTTCGTGATTTAATTTAAGCTGTTTTTGTCATCCAGTAAGGCAATAACATAGCTAGCATTTAGCACGGATGGAGTTACTCTAGTGTCTGGGACTGAAGATGGTATTGTCAGAGTTTGGGATACGAAAACCAAGCATGTTACTCGTGTTTTGAAACATGCGAAAGGTACATCAATAACTAGGATTCTATTATAAAAAATGTTTAAATTACTTCGGATGCCTAAGTATGTGATGCTCTTTCCTCTTCCTGTTATGACATGTGCATGTAATGGATTCCTATGTTACTATGATTTCTAATTATGTATTTACTTGGACCTTTCACTATCAATAGATGCACAAGTTATGATTAGTGGTGTAAGGAGAGATAGGGGAAGATTAAAAAAATCTTTATTAGTCAATTAAAAAATGATCTGCCGGTTCTTAGTTTAATTAGTGATATATATTTTTTTGCAACGGACGAGTAGTGAAGGCGGGATTTTGAGCTCGAGTAGTTTGTCAAAATCTTTATATGCTAAGTTGGCTAGGACTTTCACAATATGTTTGATGAGATTTCAAACCTTTAATCTTAATCAGTGATATTACCTACAATAGAGCAAAATTGTGGATAGGATTCCATATAGGGTGACCACAAATAGATGGTTTAGCTACTGTGTATATATTTTGATAAGACCCTAAAGTTTTATCGTTGTTCTGATACCAAATGATAAGACCCTAGAGTCTTCTCGTCGCTCTGATACCAAATTATAAGGCCTTTGAGATCTTATCGTGGAAGAAAGGGGAGAAAAGGGAATGATAATGATCGCTTCGAGGGGATTGGCCTCCTTGATCGCTTCGAGGGGATCGGCCCTCCTTGATCACTTCGAGGGGATCGGTCCTGCTTGATCACTTTGAGGGGATTGGCCTCCTAGGGTTTGTCCACATAGTGGAATAACATTTCATTGATTGATTGATTTAAAGAAAGGGTTACATCACTATTTATAGAGTTCCACCTAGAGTCCACCAGGACTTTGACTCTTAATAATAAATAAATATTAAATAAACCTCTATTTGATTTTAACTGAACTAAACAGACTCAATAAACAATTGAACTAAATAGACTTAATAAACATTATTCAAAAGCTAAAAAAAAGGGTCCTAACAGTTCCTCCCTCTTCAAATCAGTCTTGTCCTCAAGGCTGAGCAACATCAATCTCGGGACGCTTCTCTTTCGACACTTCAATCATAGGCTATCTACAACGCATCATAATCCGTTGATCAAGTATGGTCTCCACTTTTTGACAATGTAAGCTACAGGTAAGTTTTTCAGTGTAGTAATCATTGCAAGAAACTCCTGGCCTTTGCTATCATAAGTTAAAATTCGTCCATCAACTATCTTTACTTCGAATCTGTCACAGCCTTCAATGTGGTAAGCTAATCGGGCTACAACTTTCCTGTCCATAAAATTATTAGTGCTGCACGTATTAATCAAAATAGTGATAGGTTGATGCTTCAAAGTTCCTCTGATTTTCATAGTTTGTGGGTTAGCATAGCTAGCCAATGCATGCACTGTATATGTGATGGCTTTAATATCTTCATTAGTTTCCACACTTTCATAATTGGAGTCCAACTTTTCTGCTTTCGGTTCCTCTCTAATTGGCTCAATCATCAGATGTTGCCCTTGTTTACTTTGGTGCTCAATACTCCACTTTTCATTATAGTACAAACCCTTTGCTGAATTTTTCTTGAGTTCTTCTTGGGTTAGTCCTCGGGTGTCAAGGCTTTGGTTGGGAATAGATGGGGTGGGTGGCTTATTGATCATCTGGTTGTTGTCACTTCTGTTTCCATGATTATCCCTGTTGATTTTTTTCTCATGTAGATGTGCGAATGAGATCAGCTATCATAGTGTGGGGTTGACGAGCCTTAACTTCACACCGGATCTCTGGAATAAGCCCTTCAATAAATGTATCCAGATGTTGTCGTTCCGATCAATCTCTAGCTTGATTTGACAATCTTTCAAACCTACTCTGATATTCCAACACTGTAGAAGTATGATAAATTTTGACGAGCTGTCCATCCACCTTCATGTATGAGTAGATTGTGTCACAATCATGGGACCCTTTTCCAGTATTTCTAGATCTGTGCAACGTACAACTTGAGCTCCCACCTTGTTAAAATTTACTAAGGCTCCCTAGTAAGTCCTTTTTGAAATCATTAAGTATTTTTGCAACCGGTTCTCAATTCTAATTTCCAATGCTTCCATTTATGCTTTCACTGAGTTATTGGTGGCCATTTCATAATACTGTAAATTTGTAATCTCAACTCTTGTTTCCGGTGTCAAGACTAGAGCATAAATCATTGCCCTACTCGGTGCTATTGTTGTGATGCAATCGGTGGTAGCACTATTGGAATGAAGGGTTCCTGCGAGAATGCGAGGATGTAGCTGCAGTTACCGCGTGGGAGGCAGCGATGCTTGTTGCGGTCGCTGTGTGGAGGGATCGCTGCTGTTGATGGCATGCAGCACCAGCTGCCATCTTGTAAGTTCAACCTGTACGCCACACCCAGCATGTGCCGGCCAGCATGCTGCACCTAGCATGTGTGGATCAACACACGGCACCTAGCATGTATTAAACCAGCATACCACAGCCAGTGCAATCTAGTCTAGCATGGGTGCTATGGGTGTTAAACAATCAGATTCTCTTATTGTTTCTTTTTAATCAGGTTTTTAATGCTTTTCTTGTATCATATGCTATTTCTCTGAGCCTAATCTCTTTGGATCATATGCTATTCTACTTGGATCTCATGTATCTTAGAGTTGGTTTTTCAGTGATCTTTATTGCTATCTTTTATGGATGGCCATGGAGACTGTTGTAAGATGGAGATCTAAAAACGTTGCTTTGGGATCAACTGTCTATAGCAAGTCACGAGATTATGTCAGCCCGTCAATTGCATTTGTTGGAATGTTCGCTTTTGCTTTTCTTCCGTTTTATTATTCTCACCTTCCATCTTTCCTTACTTTTTACCTGTCAGTCTGTAAGGTTTCCATATCTGGTTTTCATCATCCAGGTAGAAAGCTATTGAATTACTGGGCAACAGTTATAAGATTCCTGCAATTTCACATAGCCAACTTTTAATTTTTCTTTTCATATTTAGGCATGTATTGTTGTTCTGTCCTATTCTTTTTGGCTGCATGATGTTGAACAGTTGAAATATTTTCTTAGCCCAAGATTGTTATATTAATGTTAAACATTTTGTAAGATCATGTGTCCATTTATGCACCTGACATGTAGCACGAGAAGATACTTTCATCTTTTTATTCGCTTGAACATGTTTATTGTTTTTTACTCACTTTTTTTGGAGAGCATTCTTTTTAATCAGCCAGATTAATGCCCTTTTAAATTATGTTTTGCACCTTTTAATTTAAGGAATATTATATTTAGTAAAATAATTAAGGTTTATTTAACCTTAATGGTTTAGATCTTGGATCTCTTAAGTTTTTATGATTTACTCATATTTAAAATAATTTATATATTTAAAAAAAAATTATATATAATTTTTTTATCAGTTAATAAACATTAAAATTTATTTACATGGTATGTTAAATCATAATAAATTATTAATATAATGATATATGCAATTTAGGATTAAGATTTCATTTTCTATGGTTTTGGTCATGGATCTTTTAAACCCTTATAATTTACTCATATTTAAATTTTTTTTATATTTTAAAACTATAATATATAAGTTTTTATTTTATAGGTAAGATCTTGAAAATATAGGTGAGCCTTACGTTTATCAACTTAATATTATCGAGAGAGGAGGATTTTATTTCTCCTAATATGACGTGTTATACACATACATATTCAATATATATCTATATCGTATGCAAATATATATACTTATCTAGTAAGTATATAAACTGCTAGTTAAAGGTGCCTTATAAGCTAATCATGTGAGTGATGACACGTGTGATATGATACATTTTATTTATTTATTATATTATTTAATATTTTATTATTTTATATTACTTATTATATATATATGTCTATGGATTTGTGTAATGGGAATAGATCGTGATGAGATCACGATAATGAGCATAGAGATACCAACGAATCTAATCCATAATGGAACATGGAAGAACTCAATGATATACGATATCTAAGAGCCTCTTCTATGCTAGGATGACTACAGGGGACATTGGTTCAGAACCATATCTTAAAGATGAATAGTACACAATTAGATATGGTGCGATCTATGATGAGCTTTGTCGACCTACCCATCTCATGGTGATAAGATCATGATAATGAGACCGATTCACCTTTAAACACGTAACCTAAATAACCTTCGTCATAGGTTACTCAAAAGGGACAACAAGATAATCGAATAGACTAGTGTGTTGTATACCCATCTATATGATAGAGGCAATTAGTCTCATAATTGCTCGTGTGGAGACACTAGGACTACAATATATATTCTCATTGGAGAATAAGTTCATTGATTGTTTCGCTTATGGAATGTTAGATAGTTAATGATACCTTATTATTAGACAACGATTTTGTTATCCTAATGGTGTATCTGGTCCTTAGACTTGAGACACCAAGGATGTTTTGTATGAGTTCTCTACTTTTTTATATCAGACTTATAGGTTTGAAAATTCTAGATCTAGCACAACCGGTAATCGGGAGTGACAATCAAACTTACGAGGGCTATTGAGTGTCCATAGAGGATCATATGCTCTTGGTGTCATGAGAGAAATATCTTGTGTTCTTACTAAGACAAATCTCTAACCTCTCATTTGTTCTTTCCTCAAACAAATCTCTAACCTAGGTCATTCGGATTGAGAGAAAAATAATTCTCCGAGAGAATCCGATTAGAGCGAGACTCGAGTAGAAACCGTATGAGTCTAATAGTACCATGCCCGATATATGATATCTGGGATATTAGATGGATGAGGGACTAAGGTATATGATAAGTGAGGATAGATGGAAGAACTCATAACTAGCTTGATATTGAGCCTAGAAAATCACGCATATGGTACACATTCCAACGAATAAAAGTTTGGATATGAGATATCTATCGGAATCTCTATCTTATTAAAAATCCAATAAGCTCTTAAATTATTGAATCCTGTGGATGAAATTCAATAAAAGCCAATAAAAGATTATTGGATAAAGATCTACTAATCTAAGTGGTTTGAATAGTTGAATAAAGATCCAATATTCAATATGATATAACCCATTAGGATTTGATAAGAAGCTTCTATAAATATGAAGAAACCAAAATTCCTTATAGTATATGTTATACGTTATATTTTAAAAATAATTATTGTTGTTAGAAGCCTCTATGGGTATAGATGTTTTGCCACGCAACAATGTACTATTAAATCCGGTTAAAATTGTTAGCACAAAAAAAAGCCTTATGCAAAAAAAAAAAATAGTATAGATTTAGGGCGAGAAAAAGCACTTATGCTACAAGCCTGAAGCACAAAAACTCGCGATATCTAAGAAATGTGCTACACGACTTGAGGGCATTAAAAAAACTGAGCTCTTGGGATAAAATTATGGAAATTTTTTATTTTCCCACGCCATGTCAAGCCAACTTTAAATCTTAGCCTGAAAATCTCAAAGAAAAAGCATGTTTAAGGTGACAGAAGTGACAGCATTATCAATCACTCGATCTATTAAGTAAAATCCAACTCTTAAAGAATGTATTTTCGTACATAATCCTGAATGGGAACCAGCCATACAAAATTTAGAGAGGATGTAGAATTCTATCAGCATTAAATTAAAACACTGCAACATATTTTTAACTAATAATAATATGCTTGTTGGTGGTAAAAGTTGAGGAGGCTGAACTACAATGATAGGCAGTTAAGTAACAAGTGGAAGATTACAACAACATGGTGCCTAGGACATATTCTTGATATACAAGTAAATGACACGGATAAGAATGGATACAAGGTCTTAAATCTAAAAAACAAGTATACATTTCATGGCTCAGTTTTATTGGTCCTATTTACTAGAATATTTTGAACCTAACATTAATAGTGAAACAATAAATATCAACAATTGATATACAAAAGAAAATCTAAAAATGGAAAATTGAAATTGTCATGTATTTTAAGCACAGAACTTTTTCTAATTTCAAAGAGCATGATATGCAAAACCCAACTAATTTATACCTTTTGTTAGACTAATCATTAATCAAGGTTAAACTAATGACTAATGTTAGCCATTTAATAACCGATGACTACGTTGCTCAGTGTTTGTAATGACACTAACTCACTATACATATATGAATTAACCAAATCAAGTCAATTTAATATTATTAAAGCCAATAGCATAATCAAAATTGAAAAACCAATAATTGCAAACATGAATCTGATTAGTAGATTGGACTTCCTAGATCACATCAGTCATGTCTCTTGCATATGGCTCACCTTTAAGCAATGTGGCCTGACATCCAAAACAGAGTCTAGAGACTAAACAATCCACCTCCGTCTTTATGCGTATATATTCGTAGGTGCCTAGTTAGTAACCTCGAAAGCTAGAAAGGCTAGGTGTAAAATGTCTACATTTTATATGTATATTTGTATCTCAATATGATACGATGGTTGGAAATACAACGAGCTCTGCTTTATGTCAACGTTATATAAGCTTTGGCGTATCTACTCAAAATCATCGATTGTTTTTCTCTTCCATTCCGTATATAAACATAACTAGTACCTACGCGAGCTCTGAATCTTGGGTAACATGCGTAAAGTACTATCCTATTATCATGGCCTTAGCTGAAATTGCTTAAGGCATGAGGCACCATTGCGACAAAGACGCGAACTTAGCTTGTGTTGCCTATGTCGCGAGGCACCCTTGCGGCAAAAACGCGAACTTAGCTTGCATTGCCTAAGTCGCGCTTTGCCCTTGTGATTTGTGTCCGCAAAGATCAGCCAACTTGCAACCTCTCGTAGGTCCTGAAGGACCTGTAACAAGAGAAAGTTGATTAGTTCAAAGAACGAGCGACAGACAAGTCCCGACGTCTCGCGAAAAGGGAAAGCTTTACAAGCAATTCAGCGAGCACCTTGCGTGGACAAGAGAAAAGAGGGAGAGGGGAAAACAAGAACTTTAGAAGGTTGAACGAATAGCTGCAAGTCCACAAACAGCTGCTCACCGGGTGCCGAGCGTGACAACAAGTTCTCGTCAAGGTAACATGTGAACTTCCGAAAGATTGTTCAACGCTCGACACTATACCGAAGCCCCCTCTAGCCCTGTGCCACTCGGGTGATTCCAAGGGGCTGAGATGGCTGATGTTTTGGCTGCAGCAGCGGGCTGTAGAAATCAGCCCGTGGCACGTGAAAACGAAACCGTTTTGGGCTATTTTGGGGCTATTTTGCTTTGTTCGGTGAGCAATAGCACTGCAACTTGTTTGAACTTACATTTTTACAAGTAAAAGGACTCAAAACCAAGACAAAACATGCTGCCAAGCAGCTGTACATGTAGAGCGAGACTCGAGTAGAAATCGTATGAGTCTAATAGTACCATGCCCGATATATGATATCTGGGATATTAGATGGATGGGAGACTAAGGTATATGATAAGTGAGGATAGATGGAAGAATCATAACTAGCTTGATATTGAGCCTAGAGGGTCAAGCATATGGTACACATTGAAACGAATAAAAGTTTGGATATGAGATATCTATTGAAATCTTAATCTTATTGAAAATCCAATAAGCTCTTGAATTATTGAATCCTATGAATAAAATTCAATAAAAGCCAATAAAAGATTATTGGATAAAGATCTATTAATCTAAGTGGTTTGAATAGTTGAATAAAGATCAAATATCCAATATGATTGGACCCATTAGGATTTGATAAGAAGCTTCTATAAATATGAAGAAACAAAAAATCCTTATAGTATATGTTATACGTTATATTTTAAAAATAATTATTGTTGTTAGAAGCCTCTATGGGTATAAATGTTTTGCCATGCAACAATGTACTATTAAATCCGATTAAAATTGTTAGCACAAAAAAAAGCCTTATATAAAAAAAAAAATAGTATAGATTTAGGGCGAGAAAGAACACTTATGCACAAAAAACAAAATCTCACGATATCTAAGAAATGTATTATATTTCACAAATAATTATCGTTGTGATACCCACACAACTTGAGGGCATTAAAAAAACTAAGCTCTTTGGATAAAATTATGGAAATTTTTTATTTTCCCACGCCATGTCAAGCCAACTTTAAATCTTAGCCTGAAAATCTCAAAGAAAAAGCATGTTTAAGGTGACAGAAGTGACAGCATTATCAATCACTCGATCTATTAAGTAAAATCCAACTCTTAATGAATGTATTTTCGTACATAATCCTGAATGGGAACCAGCCATACAAAATTTAGAGAGGATGTAGAATTCTATCAGCATTAAATTAAAACACTGCAACATATTTTTAACTAATAATAATATGCTTGTTGGTGGTAAAAGTTGAGCAGCCTGAACTACAATGATAGGCAGTTAAGTAACAAGTGGAAGATTACAACAACATGGTGCCTAGGACATATTCTTGATATACAAGTAAATGACACGGATAAGAATGGATACAAGGTCTTAAATCTAAAAAACAAGTATACATTTCATGGCTCAGTTTTATTGGTCCTATTTACTAGAATATTTTGAATCTAACATTAATAGTGAAACAATAAATATCAACAATTGATATACAGAAGAAATTCTAAAAATGGAAAATTGAAATTGTCATGTATTTTAAGCACAGAACTTTTTCTAATTTCAAAGAGCATGATATGCAAAACCCAACTAATTTATACCTTTTGTTAGACTAATCATTAATCAAGGTTAAACTAATGACTAATGTTAGCCTTTTAATAACCGATGACTACGTTGCTCAGTGTTTGTAATGACACTAACTCACTATACATATATGAATTAACCAAATCAAGTCAATTTAATATTATTAAAGCCAATAGCATAATCAAAATTGAAAAACCAATAATTGCAAACAGTAGAAAACTTATAACAGTAGAAAACTTGATAAACCGAAAGCTGACTTCATGCATATATATTCGTAGGTGCCTAGTTAGTAACCTCGAAAGCTAGAAAGGCTAGGTGTAAAATTTCTCAAAGGTTGACATTTTATATGTATATTTGTATCTCAATATGATACGATGGTTGGAAATACAACGAGCTCTGCTTTATGTCAACGTTATATAAGCTTTGGCGTATCTACTCAAAATCATCGATTGTTTTTCTCTTCCATTCCGTATATAAACATAACTAGTACCTACGCGAGCTCTGAATCTTGGGTAATATGCGTAAAATACTATCCTATTGTCATGGCCTTAGCTGAAATTGCCTAAGGCATGAGGCACCATTGCGACAAAGACGCGAACTTAGCTTGTGTTGCTTATGTCGCGAGGCACCCTTGCGGCAAAGACGCGAACTTAGCTTGCATTGCCTAAGTCGCGCTTCGCCCTTGTGATTTGTGTCCGCAAAGATCAGCCAACTTGCAACCTCTCGTAGGTCCTGAAGGATCTGTAAAAAGAGAAAGTTGATTAGTTCAAAGAACGAGCGACAGACAAGTCCCGACGTCTCGCGAAAAGGGAAAGCTTTACAAGCAATTCAGCGAGCACCTTGCGTGGACAATAGAAAAGAGGGAGAGGGGGAAAACAAGAACTTTAGAAGGTTGAACGAATAGCTGCAAGTCCACAAACAGCTGCTCACCGGGTGCCAAGCGTGACAACAAGTTCCCGTCAAGGTAACGTGTGAACTTCCAAAAGATTGTTCAACGCTCGACACTATACCGAAGCCCCCTCCAGCCCTGTGCCACTCGGGTGATTCCAAGGGGCTGAGTTGGCTGATGTTTTGGCTACAGCAACGGGCTGTAGAAATCAGCCCGTGGCACGTGAAAACGAAATCGTTTTGGGCTATTTTGGGGCTATTTTGCTTTGTTCGGTGAGCGGTAGCACTGCAACTTGTTTGAACTTACATTTTTACAAGTAAAAGGACTCAAAACCAAGACAAAACATGCTGCCAAGTAGCTGTACATGTGGATGAGGGCGATGAACGGTTCATTGAACGAAGTTGTTCCGGGTGTGCGACGACCGTTCGTGGCATTCTCCCCCACTTAAGCTGTCGACACCCTCGTCGACGCTTGTTGGTAGTTGTTGATAATTGTTTCTTCATATCGTAGGGCGTCTTCGGGCTCCCAGCTAGCTTCACTTCAGGGAAGCTTTCGCCACTTCACCAAGTACTCGATCTGCTCAGCTCCATTGGTAGCTTTATCTTGCGATCTGCGAAAATGGTTTTAACTCGCTTCTAGTAGGAGACTCTAGTTGGGGGTAATCGAGTTGGAATATTTTCGGAAGCATCTAGCGGATCCGAGTGGTAGGCTTTTAGGTTGCTGGCATGAAGAACGTTGTGAATTTTGAACCACGCCGGTAGCTGCAACTTATAGGAGATGTTGCCTACCCTGCTGATAATTGGAAATGACCCTTCATACTTGCGCACCAATCCTTTGTAGACTTTGCTCCTAAAGAATTGGAGTGATGCTAGTTGGAGCTTTACTAATACCAAATCGCCGACCTTGAACTCTTGCGGTCGCCTTCCCAAGCTTGCCCACTTCTTCATCCTTTTTGCCACCTTCTCCAAGTAAGCCCACGAAATATCTGCATTTCAGTGCCACTCCTTTGCGAAGTGGTAGGCTGACAGACTACTCCCAACATACCCGATTGCTATAGTGTGAGGAGTTGACGGTTGTTATCCTGTAATAATCTCGAAGGGGCTCTTGTAGGACACAGAGCTCCGCTGCAAGTTGTAGGAGAATTGGGTAATGTCCAACAGTTTCACCCAATCTCGTTAGTTGGCACTCACGTAGTGCCGATGATATTGCTCCAGGAGCGAGTTTATCCTCTCGGTTTGGCCATCCGTTTGGGGGTGGAGGTTTATGGAGAAGTATAACTTGGATCCCAACAATTTGAATAGCTCTATCCAGAATCGTCCAGGAACCGAGCATCTCGATCACTGATGATATTGTGCGAGACTCCCCAATACTTCAGCACATCCTTCATTATCAACTTGGCTGCCTCCTCTGTTGAACAGTGTAGGGGAGCAGCAATGAAAGTTGCATACTTTGAAAATCGATCGACAACCATGAGTATCGATCCGAGTCTCCCTACTAGTGGCAAGCTTGATATGAAGTCCAAAGAAATACTCTCTCATGGCCTTTTTGGTACGAGCAATGGTTCCAAAAGTCCCACCAGCTTTCGCTGCTTCGTCTTGTCTTGTTGGCAAGTGAATCACGTTTAAACATATTCCTCCACATCAGTCCCCATCTTCGGCTAGAAGAAGGCCCTCTCCATGAGAGCCAACGTTTGGTGAATACCTGGGCGTCCAACCCAAAGGGAATCGTGACACTCTCTTAAGAGTTCACACCTTAAATTGTCTACTCGAGGAATATAAACCCTATTCCCTTTTGTGTACACAAGTCCCTCCTGGACTCAAAATCGTCGTGCCTTGCCTTCTTTGATGAGCTGCATCAGGATAACTGCTTGGGGATTACTACTATACAGTCTATCCCTGATCTTGGAAAGGAAGTTGGAGTGCAACTGACTTTGCTTGGCCTTTGCCCTCCAATTGTATGACATTCACGCGCTCCACTTTCCGACTCAATGCTTGCTTTGGGAAAAGTTTCTTCTGCGTTTGGAAATAGCTCAGAGTGATGTTGTCTGTCCTCAGCACAAATCGCGATCCGAGAAGGTAGTGTCGCCAAACTCGTAGACAGTGGACCACCGTTGTCATCTCTTTCTTGTGCATTGGATACCGTCGCTTAATCTTGTTGAGCTTGCGGCTCCCGTAGGCCACTGAATGACCCTCCTGCATGAGTACTCGCCCAATAGGATAGTTTGAAGCATCTGTATGGACTTCAAAAGGCTCTCCATAGTCCAGCAATTTGAGCCCCGATTCTTCAAAAACAGCATCCTTTAAATCTTGGAATGCAATTTCACATTTATCAAACCATTTCCAAGACTGCTCCTTCTTCAACAATTCCGTCAGTGGAGTTGCATGCTTCGAATATCCCGCTATGAAGCGTCGATAGTAGTTGACAAAACCAAGGAAGGATCTTAACTCTGGCACCTTCTTTGGAGTTCGCCATTCCGCAACCGCTTGAACCTTCGATTTATCTATCCGAATGGAGCCATCACCAATTTGATGCCCCAAGAATAAGATTTTTGTTTGAGTAAAGTAGCATTTCTCCTTTTTCACGAATAAAGTGTTCTCCTTGATAACCTAGAAAATTATCCGAAGGTGCTCGACATGCTCCTCGAGCGTTTGACTATAGACGACGATATCATCCAAGTAGACAACCACAAACTTATCTAAGTACTCTTTGAATGGCTGGTTCATGAGAGTGCAGAATATGGCTGGAGCATTGGTTAAGCCGAAAGGCATCACCAAGAACTCAAATGTTCCATTCCTGGTCACACATGTAGTCTTCGCTTCGTCGCCTTCAGCAATGCGCACTTGCCAATACCCCGATCGAAGGTCGAAAAAGTCCGTGATGACCAGGATGGGATACTTATTCTTTAACATCACTTTGTTAAGGGCTCGGTAATCGATGCATAGTCGAAAGCTCCCATCTTGTTTCTTTTGAAATAAAACTGGAGCTCTGAAGGATGCTTTCGAACTACGGATGAGACCACCGCTTAGCAGTTCACCTAACTGCTTTTTGAGTTCTACCAACTCTGGCGGGGGCATGCGGTAGGGTGGTCTCGCTGGAGGCTTTATTCCTAGCTCCAACTCGATGTTATGATCCACGCCTCTGCATGGCGGAAGAGTCTTCGGCAACTTGGGGGGCATAACGTCATTGAACTCTTTCAGGACATTCGCCACCACAGCAGGTTCATGAGTGGCCTTCTCGTCGAGTGGCTCTAGCTTCATGGTAGCCACGAATGTCAGTTCGCCTTTTCGTACCCCTTTCTTTAGTTGTAATGCCGATATATGTTAGGGTTCCTTGGTTCCCCTCTGAGAGACGGGAACCACACAGGTGTCGTCACCTCCCATCACACATAGTGAGTTAAGGAACGACATTGGCACCAACTTCGCCGCATGCATAAACTCCATTCCAAGAATCACTTGGAAATCATCTAGTGGCACTGCCATCATGTTTGTGCTCCCGCTCCATGCTCCGATCTTGATGGGAACTCCCTTTGCCAACCCGAATATTCGCCTAGCCTCCGAGTTCACTGCCTTCATTCGACTCGGGCTCTTCTCCAAGATCAACCCAAGTCGTTTTGCTTCTTGATCGGCAATAAAATTGTAGGTAGCGCCCGTGTCCACCATTGCACGGGTCGTTTGGCCATTGAGTTTTATGTCTACATACATCAGCTTGCCACTTCCTGCTTTTTGTAGCCTTGTCTTCGTGTTCACCCCCACTTGACCCCGCATGGCATTTAACAAACACATCGCATCCATCCGGGGTCCTTGCGACTTCTCATCGTTGTTGTTGGCTTCAGAACGACTCGAACTAAGAGCGATAGCCTTGCCTTTGTCCGATTTCGGGGAGTGAATGGAAGCTGTTAAAGTATTGAGTACCTATTTTTGTGGGCACTCCCTCACCATGTGCGGCCCTCTGCACAAGAAGCATCAGCTAGGTTTCGGGGCCTTGCCTTTCAGGCTTGGCCCTTTGTGGGAACTCTTCTTTTTGTTCGCCTCCGAACTCCTTCTCTCGAGAATATTTTAGAGGGTGATTGCTTGAAGATTGTTTCCTTCTTTCTAGGTCTTCGGAGGAAACAAAGTTGGTGAGCCTTTCTGCGACAGCAATTGCCCCAATCAAATCGGTGATATTCCTTCGATGTAGTTCTTGTTGCACCCATAGCTTCAAACCATCAAGGAAGCTGAACAACTTATCCTTCTCGGACATGTCTTGGATGTCCAGCATTAGCGCAGAAAATTGCTTCACGTAGTCTCAGACGGATGTATTTTGGTAGAGTTGTCTCAACTTCCTTCTTGCGACAAACTCGGTGTTCTCCGATAGGAACTGAGTTCTCAACTCCCGCTTCAAGTTCTCCTATGTGTCAACTTGACACCGACCTTGTTGGATCTCCTCCCAATGGGTTTTTCACCAAAGTTTTGCATCTCCATTCAGATAAATGGTTGCTGTGAAAACTTTGGTGCCTTCAAAATCAGGCTTCGTAGCTCGAAAGTATTGTTCTATGTCGAATAGAAAATTCTCGATCTCTTTGGTATCTCTGACCCCTCCATAACTCGGTTTGTTATAAATTTCATCGCTTTAAAATCAATCTAACAAAAGAGGCATAATCTCAAAACAATAGTCATATCACAAGAATGGTCGATTTCAAGATATTCCAAATCGAGTAATGAAAAAAAGATGGAAAAGGTATTTCTTTCTTTTAGATTTTGGGAGGTCATGAATGGAATTATAAGAGTAGAACCACTTTCCATGGTCCTCTGTAATGTCACGAATTTAGTTGATTTAGCTTAAGTCATGCGGCATGCTTGTGTATCCATCTACAATTGTTAGCCTTCCTAAAACCTCCAATGGTCCCTTAAGATCTATAAAAAGATAAAGAGTTAGAGAAACCATTTCACTTGGAATCCGCAAGCAACCATTTCAGCAAACTCTTTATAGCCAATGTAAATTATAAACATAGATTTCAAAAGATCTAAATGGTTGCACAACAGAGGGTCCAAAATAATCTATTATAGACTGAAATCCCCACAAGTACTCACATGACACAACCTTCATTTATAAGCCTAAAACGACTACCAAAATCAATCAAAATGGGATGTCAAGCCTACGGCCAACCTTTTTAAGCTATGCAAAGTATAAACAAAATTAAAGATACGGACATTTATGGACATTCCATCAAACATCCCGTTTACAACTTTATTTGTGACAATAAGGTCAATATAGATAAACGTTTATAGATAGTCAGTTTTTTCATATCTTTCTACTGATTTGTTCCTATAATAAATAAAACCAAAAGAGGAGGATCTTATTTCCTATCTTTTTTATTAGAGCAGCTAATTCAATCCATAATTCAATCCATATTTCTAACTTATGTGACTAAACTTTTAGGTGTCATGACTTATACATCAACAATGAACCATCAACTACCAAATGTCAACTTGATCTATATCTTTGGGGGATATTAAGATCATTTACAACAACCTTAGAGCTAGTTAAATTGTTCTAAACTTTGATTTGATTATACATTTTAATCAGAAAATTCACTAGAATGTCATAGATAAAATAATTATTATTGAATCAATTTATTGTTATCCCAATCTTAAATATAAATTGTGCCACAATGAAAAGCCAAGATTCCTAATAATCTTGTCTATATTAGGAAGTCTGTAAACTATATATATTAGGTGACCAGAAACATTATAAACCTATAAGGATAGGTATAGCTCAGAAGATAATCAAGAAATCACGGAAAAAAAAAAAAACTATCACCTTGTAAATAATGATAGACAAATGATGAATGCTTAGTGCTTACATAAAGCATGTATGAAAAATCACTGATATGTTACAATAGCATGGTCTTGAACTAATGATTTTGTAAAGATACCAAGAACATGACAAAAACTACTTTTAAAACGGTTGAGCCATCTTCTGTTAGATACCAAGAATATGACAAAAACTCAAACAAAAGAGGCAGAAACTATACAATATTCTAAAGAGGAGATTATCTATTGGCCCTATTAAAGAAATAAAACTTTCCTTTTATCTAGAATACGAGTGAAAGAGAAACAAGCAATCAAGCAAATAATTCACAACAAAATGCAAGCCTATGAGAAATTAAAATTGATGGTGTCAAGAAGATGATTGGCATTCCCAACATTCCACTTAGAATTAGAGGATATAAGAAACAAACCATTCTATCAACATTTTCAACATCAATTTTGAAGATCACGTACAACAAAACAATCCGCAAAATAAAACAAGATCAAGTGATAGGGTTCTGAGCATGGTATGTGTTGAATATCGTAATTTGATGATGAAACCAATTGATAAGTGTTTATGATTTAATCTACGTTTTGAGTGACCCAGAATGCTTCGATCAGTGAGAGACAATTAAAGCAGGAAAAATCATGTTGTGCCGACTGAAAACATGTCAGAAGATTGGACGTCGGGCCGAAGGATCGATCGACGTATCGATAGAAGGCTTCGGGCCATAGATTCGGGCATCGGGCCAATAAGAGCGTCTATTGAGCCAAGGATATCGGAGTTGCGGAGTCAACTAACCGATTGGGCAATAGGCTGCAAGAGAGGACGATGCGTCGAAGAATCAGATGAAGCGTCGATGGACCAATGACATGACGGACAACATGATTTAAGCTTAGTAATAAATGTCTAGATCGAAGTGTGTTTTTATATATGCATGATTAAGTATGATAGTAAGGCATAAAGCAAAATGAAGTCCTAGAGTCAAGAACGCGATTTCGTTGGGAGTTCGAGAGTTCGTAGGAAGTCCAGACGTTCGTCGGAAGTTCTGTAGGAACCAACCGAGAAGTCCAGGAGCTTGCCAAAAAAGCTCGTCGAAACTCGCCAAGAAGATTATCGTGAAGTCTAGGAGCTTGTCGGGAGTCCGCTGGAACATTGCCGAGAGATCATCGGAAGTTCGCCGGAAGATCGTCGGAAGAAACTAGACTTACGGACTTGTTTAGCTTAGTAAATGTCTAGATTTCGTAGTTAGCACATAATTGGGATTGAAATTGGGCCAACCCAATTATAGGCTAGTTGGGCCCATGGAAGGACTGTGTTGGGCTAATGAAAGACCCAAACAATGACCCAAGAAGTGGCACCGTCGTGGCATAGTCTTTGAGACTATGTCAGGTGGTGGTACCGCCCAATGGCAAGGAGCCAGGCGGTGGTACCACCCAATGTAGTGTCAGTGTCAGACTGACACAGGTGGTGGTACCGCCCATCACAGGCGGTGGTACCGCCTGAACCCAAGAAACCCAAGATGAGATGTTTTTAGGCTCCAAGTTTGAATCAACTTGAGGCCTTTAAATACTCCTCTCATCCCTGGTTAAGATACACAAGACTTGAGAGTAAAAAAAGAAAGAAATGCTGTTGCAATCTTGTGTGAACTCTTCTCATTCTTCTAAGTGTTAGAATAGTTTGAGAGAGGAGTAAGTGGGGGTATAAGGGTTATCTCTTAAACCCGGTAAAAGGAGAATCAAGTTGTAAAAGGTGGTTGGTCTTCGCCTATTGAAGACCGATAGTGGATAATGGTGGCCTTAACGGAAGAGGAATCGGTAGAGTGGATGTAGGTCACGACGACCTAACCACTATAAAAATTTGGTTTGCCTTTGAACAATTTACTTTAAACTGCAAACTGCCTTCTCATTACTTGCTACGTTTTTCCGTACGCTTTCAATCTAAGCATATTTCCGGAATCAATTTTCAACGTACGAAGAATTTTCAGAAACGTAATTTTTACCGCTGCACTAATTCACCCCCCCCTTAGTGCCGACTTTTTCCTAACCGTATGCAATTTCGAATAGTACTACCCGGTACGGGCGGTACATACCGGTCCGACGGCATACCGATACACGGACAGCTCGCTACCAGACGGAACGTGCTATAGTATTACACTGTATCACTGCTACAGTGCTACAGTAAGAGGAAGAAATATTTAAAATCACTCAGTACGCCCTAGCGTACCGAGCGGTATACGGTACAATACCGTACCGAGCCAACCTCGAAACACCGGTACGATACGATATTACATACCTTGGTTCTAAAAAACCCTTAAATGTATCAATGAACATGAACTTTACATGGTGTATTAAATAGATAATATTGATAGTTTCACATATTGTCAAAAACGTTGACATAGAAAGAAGGTATATCCTTCCAAGGTTTGTTGCATCATAGCATATTGCTTAGTATAGCTCGATATGGACCATACTGATAGTTGGTCGATATATCGGTATGGACCAATAATGCGAACCATGCATCCTTTAAGATCTTGGGTTAAAGTGTCACTAGAAGAAACCCTAATGGAATATATAGATTGAGAAGAAAAAGAAAGGAAAAATACTGTATCCTTCCTTTTCAAGAGAATTAAGGTCTTGGGCACCAACCCCAAACAATTATGATTTGATAGTATAACCATGACTTACCGACCCAAAATATTGATCATGTTGGTCGAGGTGCCATGCACATCAATAAATGGAAAATATTAATGAACAAAAAACTTTGTAACTTATTTAGAGGTGACTATTTAAGAAACATAAAAGGTTATAAAATTTTGACTCATTGATGTTCATTACATGCATCCTCATATATAATTTGAATCATTTAAGGTTTCGGATTTAACAAAAAAATATAAAATTTAATCATAGATTAAAAAAATATAAATTTAATCGTAAGATAAATAAAGTAAAGCTACTCTTGCCTAAATAGAACATTTCTCATTGGTTTCATCATTAGATATTTTTATAACAATCATTTTCGCTAGACAACCAAATTCTCCTATTACAAGATACCTTGTTACTTTCATATGGTGTTGCTTCCTTGCCATCCCCTATTTTAACTAGGTTGTAGTTGGTACGTATTATAGATATGTTATTTTTCTTAATATAGAGTACCATGCCCGACTTCTTTCTTCAATTCATGATATGCTGGTTTGGATCAAAGTTTCCTTTGGTTGTTTATGTACGTATATGTATATATATGTCCCACATTAAACTAATATTTTAATTATTTTTAATATTTTTGTTTCTTCTAGATCCATTAGAATATTGCCAAAACCAAAAGGATCATGGGGTTAGACATTTTTAGCAATGACATCACCCAAAATTCCTAAAAAACATGAGGAGAGGTGGAATTGCCACCAACATATCTAAGGGCTCACCAATTTCTGTGATATTGATTGTGTATATATTATGGTCATACACAATTTGGAACAGGTTTTTCTTATGTATAATGAGTCCATTCTTGATTGGTGTATATATTATGTTTCGCTGTAGATGGCTAGGGCTGCGACGTAGCAATTTTAAACAGATTGGGGTTTGACTACTCTACAAAATAGACCATTCATAACTTACAATCATATGTTATGAATCAAGCCATAAAAAATGTGAGAAAATCCTTATCTTTCATCCAAATTTATATAAAGATGAAAGTTCGAAGAAAAGGAGCTGCTAAGGATTCTCTCACATTTTCGATTGCTTGATTCATAACATATGATTGTAAGTTATGAATGATCTATTTTGTAGAGTAGTCAAACCCCAATCTGTTCAGAATTGCTATGCCGCAGCCCTAGCCATCAAAACATATCCTCTTTTGTAGACCTAGTTCCAAAGAGGTTGCCTTAATGTGGTATCTTGACAAGCACACATTTACCAACTAGGATATGAAAGTCAAGACTATAAAAACAGAGCACCATGCTCAATTTAATGTGATATTTTCTATTTTATTTTAAATAAAATTAACATGATATAATAAAAAATAACTGCAACAGGAATAGCTAAATTTTATGCTAAGAAAATCAGCAACAGATATGCTGTTCCACTTCCAAGAGAAAAGAGAGAGAACGTTACCATTTCGTTTCTTTTACAGATATGTTTATTTTTTATAATTTAAAGTTTCAATATTGCTTCTGAACGTCTAAGAAGAGTAAACAGACAAAAAACCAAAAACCAATAAATTTCATTACCTTCCTCCATGCATAGCCTCTGTTGGTTTTCTTTTGAGCTTTGTCAACATAATAAAGATAGACCTTGGAAAAAACTAATATGCATGTTTCTAAGTTATTAAAAAAATAAAAAAAAAAATTAAATCCATGAACGCAAGTAGTAATTGCAAAGATAAGTCTAGTATGTACAGAATAGGAAAGCAAGTGTATTCATGCTATCAATGTAATCAACATCTACGGAAAGAGGCAAGCCCTCTACATTTGAGTAAAGGCAAATTCACTTTATTCTTCTTCAAATAATCTCCTGAATAAGACCCAAACAATATTTATTGTTTTTCTTCTGCCCTAACTTTTCAGCCTTTTCCTTTGGTACATTTCATAAACAAATTAGGAAACAAAGTTGTGTTGTGCTTATATATTCTAAATGACAATTTGTTAACCTGATATCAGTGGGCATAATGCGTCACTTTCTTTGTTATTTTTGTTAAAATTAACATGATATAATAAAAAATAATGTCAGAGTGGAGGCATTACCTTAGTAAGACATCAACATAAACCAATATTCTAGAAGATTGTAAGTGTGGCCTTAACAAATGAAGCTCAGCAAAATCAATATGTAGACAGTAACTGCAACAGAAATAGCTAAATTTTATGCTAAGAAAATCAGCAACAGATATGCTGTTCCACTTCCAAAAGAAAAGAGAGAGAATGTTACCATTTCGTTTCTTTTACATATATGTTTCTTTTTTAGTTCATCTTATTTCAATATTATATTCTCAACTTCTGAAGGTATATCGTGGTTCCTTTTTTTTTAAATGCTTATGTGCGGTCTAGATCATGTAAGGCATACAATAAAGTTTAGATCAATATTAAAAAAATGACAGTAAGGTCACACAAGGCCCATCATCAACTATTAAATCCCAAGCATATAAATTAAAAAATATAAATTACTGAATTTAATTAAGCATGTTAATAAAGATACAGTTGAGTCAAAAAACACCAAAGGTCTGAAAAGACTTGTTTATCAAGTCCTATATACACATGGAAAATTATTTATATTGAACCTAAATCTCATCTTATTTTAAAAAGAAACTATAATTAAGCATAATTGCAATCCACATTATCATTTGGAACCAAGATAATTATTGAATGTAGAGAAACTGAAAAGAAGGTATTTATTTATGTAGAAGGATAAGAACAATAGATCCAAGTATCTTATATTGCCAACTAAAACGGCTCTTTAGCAGATGTATAATAGTCTATGTAAAATAGAGTAGAAAGGCATATGTAAACCAAAGAAGAAGGTAGGAACAATATGTCATACCATAGAAGAGGCTTAGGAACATCATGGTCTTGCATAATTACCAAAATTTAAGTTATGGCTTTAGTTCTGGCAACAAATAGTGAACATGTCTTCAGCTAGTGATAGTGAAACAAAGGTAGAGGAATGCTGATGGACAGTGCTTCAGCACCTGCAGTGCTTGTAATTTAAAGTTTCAGTAATGCTTGTGAAAGGTCTAAGAAGAGTAAACAGACAAAAAACCAAAAACCAATAAATTTCATTCCAACTAGAATTGTTTCTAGATATTTGAATTTTTAATAACGAATAATATATCCCTAAATATCAATAGGATATCCTCGATGACACAAAAATCTGATTTCAATCAATTTTCTACTTCATTTCTCAAGTTGACTAATTGCATATCTGTAATTGTTATTTTTTAATTTATTGAATTAGATCAGATAGAACCTGGATAGAGGCTATCAAAATAATCAAGTCTTGCACTATCCTCAAAATGTTGAGGTCATAAATTTTTTTCAATGACTGTCTTTGCTTCACCACTAGATTAGCCATAAAACTTGTACATTTTCTACTACTTGGATAAACTGGCTTTACCTAAGTGATAACTGATGATACAATCATAATCCTTTAAAATTTCTATATATCTCTATGATCTCATATTTGACTTTTTCTAAGTAAAAGTATACTTTATACTCTTGTGATCAATAAAGATTTCAAATGTTCGCCCATATAAATAATATCTTTAAATCTTTATAGCAAAAGTAATTGCAACTAATTTCAAATCAAGAGTTGAATAATTTTATTCATAACTTTTCAATAGTCTAGAAGTATAAACAATCACTTTTTGAAATACAATTAAGGTCCTTTTACGAAACATCTATATAAACCATAAATCCCTCGCTACCATTTGAAATAGAGATACTAGGCCACTAATCAGTCTTCATTGTAACTCTTGAAAACTTCGCTCAATATCATCACCCAATTCAAATGTCAAATTCCTTTGGGTTAGTTTGGTGAGAGGAGTAGCAATTCAAGAGATCCCTCCAAAAATCACTTGTAATAACCTACCATTCACAAGAAAATTCACATTTGTTGGACACTGTAGACAATTATACAAAAATTCACATGGTTACCCCTCGCATATAATAATATATCATCAATGAATACAATTATATAGCGATCCAAGAGTGGCTGAAATATCCTATCCATTAGATACATAAAAGTTGCTAGGGTATTTGTCAATCCGATTGGTATTATTAAGAATTTGCACCGACCATATCAAGTTCTAAAAGCTCTATTTGAGGTATCCTTTTTCTTAGTCTTCAATTAATAGTAACTAAATCTCATATCAATCTTCGAAAAGACTTATGCACTATACAATCGATTAAATCAGTCATCAATTTTGAGTAGAGGATACTTATTCTTAATGTGCACCTCATTCAACTATCTATAATTGATACAAGACCTCAATGGTTCATCCTTTTTCTTAACTAATAACATCGGAGCACCCATTGATGAAACATTATATATCTAACAGTTCTTGTACTTGCTTCTTCAATTTCACAAACTTGAGAGGTGCCACTCTATAGGGAGGCTTAGATATTGTGGTCGTCCCCGGGGACGAAATTTATAGTAAATTCACCTACTCCATTTGGAGGTAATCTGAGCAAGTCATCCGAAAATAGAATAGGGAACTCTCTATACACAGGAGTTTTATTTAAATTAGTTTCTTGATCGGAATACTCTTTTACAAATATAAAATAGCAACAATAGCCCTTTTTTATAAGTCGATGAGCTTAAAGTAACGATTTAAGACAATAAGGTGAATAAGTCTAATGACCTTAAAATAAAGAATTGGCTGAGTTAGTATGCAAAAAGTGATCATTTATGTAAAACAATCTATACTGACAAATATGAAGATAGTTCATTAATACCAAGTGTAATATCAGAATATTGAATCTCTACGATAATCAAATAAGCAAAAAAGTTTGTATTCTCCAATAAAAATAAAATAAGATTGATAGATCAAGTTTGTTATCAAAGAATCCCTAACAAACATAGTTATATATAGCATATAATTCATTAGTCTAGGTTGAACACCTAAGTGATAAGAAAAATATTGTAAAACAAAAGATAGATTGTAACGAGGGTCAAATAAAACTTTTGCATTTCAATTAGAAACTTGAATAATACATTCGACTATCGATTTAAAAGCTCTGAAATCCTGTATAATGATAGCATACCCTACGACATGGGCCTATGATATAAAAGGCAGTAGCTATTTCTTCTTTTTTGAAGGCAATGTTTTACTTTATGATCCAACTTTCCAAAGGAAAAACAGGCTCCAATCAACCGAAACCACTAACTTTTTCATGATGGTACAATCATAATCTTTTAAATTTTTTATATATCTCCATGATCTCATATTTGACTTTTTCTAGGTAAAAATAAACTTTATACTCTTGTGATCAGTAAAGATTTCAAATGTTCGCCCATATAAATAATCTCTAAATCTTTATAGCAAAAGTAATTGCAACTAATATCAAATCACGAGTTGAATAATTTTATTCATTACTTTTCAATAGTCTAGAAGTATAAACAATCATTTTTTCATCTTTCATCAAAATACAATCAAGGTCCTTTCTCGAAACATATGTATAAACTACAAATCCATCGTTACCATTTGAAATAAAGATAATAGGGGCACTAGTCAATCTTAATTGTAACTCTTGAAAATTTTGCTCAAAATCTTCACCCAATTCAAATGTCACATTCCTTTGGGTTAGTTTGGTGAGAGGAGTAGCAATTCGAGAGATCCCTCTAGATATTTTTTGTAATAACCAGTCATGCACAAGAAAATTCACATTTGTTGGACATTGCAAACAATTATACAAAAATTCATATGGTTATCCCTCGCATACAATAATATATCATCAACGAGTACAATTATACAGTGATCCAAGAGTGACTGAAATATCCTATCCATTAGATACATAAAAGCTGCTAGGGCATTTATTAATCCGAATGGTATTATTAAGAATTTGCACCGACCATATCAAGTTCTAAAAGCTATATTTGAGGTATCATTTTTCTTAGTCTTCAATTAATAGTAACCAAATCTCATATCAATCTTCGAAAAGACTTGTGCACTATACAATCGATCAAATCAATCACCAATTTTGGATAGAGGATACTTATTCTTAATGTGCACCTGATTCAACTATGTATAATCGAAATAAGACCTCAATGGTTCATCATTTTTCTTAACTAACAACATCGGAGCACCCCATGATGAAACATTAGACTGAATGAAATTCTTATCGAACAGTTCTTATATTTGCTTATTCAATTTCACAAACTTGAGAGGTGTCACTCTATAGGGAGGCGTAGATATTGGGGTTGTCCCCGGGAACAAAATTAATAGCAAATTCACCTATTACATTTGGAGATATTCCGAGCAAGTCATCCAGAATAGAATAGGGAATTCTCTGGACATAGGAGTTTTATTTAAATTAGTTTCTTAATCTGAATACTCTTTTATAAATACAAGATAACAATAATAGCCCTTTTGCATATGTCGATAAGCTTGAAGTAACGATATACGGCAAGAAGTTGAATCAAGCTTAATGCCCTTAAAATTAAGAATTGGCTAAGTTAGTATCCAAAAAGTGATCACTTCAATAGAACAATCTATACTGACAAATATGAAGATAGTCAATTAATACCAAGTGCAATATCAGAATACTGAATCTCTAAGAGAATCAAATCAACAAAAAGTTTGTGTTCTCCTATAGAAATCAAATAAGATAGACAGATCAAGTTTGTTGTCAAAGAATCCTCTACAAACATAGTTATATATAGCATATAATTCATTAGTCTATGTTGAACACTTTAAGTGATAAAAAAAATATTATAAAACAAAAGAAAGATTGTAACTAGGGTCAAATAAAACTTTTGCATTTCAATTAGAAACTTGAATAATACATTCGACTACCGATTTAAAAGCTCAGAAATCCTGTATAATGATAGCATACACCCTGATATGGGCCGATGATCTAGGAGACAATAGCTATTTCTTCTTATTCGAAGGGCAATCTTTTACTTTACGATCGAACTTTCCATAGAAAAAACAGGTTCCAATCAACCGAAACCACTAACTTTTTCATGATTTAATAACTATTTTGCATAAGATTAAGCCTTTGTGATGGCTTCTCTTTCCCAATCTAGATGTCTTTAGCCATCATGTTACCACTTTAGGATTTATTTTCTCTATTATTTTTGTAGTGAAACTTATCCTTGCCATTCTTGCCCTTGGTCTCTTGAATATTCTCAATGTTTTTTTCAATTATTATAGCATTTTCTACCACATCAGCATATACTCAGAGCTATAAATCTGATATTCAAATTTTGATTGTTGACCATAGTCTCCTTTTAAATCCCTATGGCTTTCTAGATAATGGAGATAAGTATAGGAATCTATGAACACGAAAATCAAGTTTAGCACTCTTTATCACACTCAAATCGATGGTCAATGCCTTGAAAATTTATATCGGATCTCTCACATTTCATCAAGTATATGCTATAAAGAAGCATGGTGTACTTGGAATTAAAACAATGCTCCTAGATTTATTTCTAGATATTTGAATTGTTAAGAACAAATAATCTATCCCGAAATATCAATAGAATATCCTCGATGACACAAAAATCTAATTTCAATTGTCAAATCATTCCTCAAGTAGACTAAACGTATATCTTGTAATTATCATTCTTTAAATTGTCAAATGAGATCAGATAGAACTTGGATAGAGGCTATCAAAATAATCGAGTCTCGCACTATCCTCAAAATGTTCAGGTCATAATTTTTTTTCAATGGCTTTCTTTGCTTCACTACTAGATTAGCCATAAAACTTGTATATTTTCTACTACCTGTATAAACTACAATATTGGCTTTACCTAAGTGATAACTGATGGTACAATCATAATCCTTTAAAATTTCTATATATCTCCATGATCTCATATTTGACTTTTTCTAGGTAAAAATATACTTTATACTCTTGTGATCAGTAAAGATTTCAAATGTTCGTTCATATAAATAATATCTCTAAATCTTTATAGTAAAAGTAATTACAACTAATTTGAAATCAAGAGTTGAATAATTTTATTCATAACTATTCGATTATCTAGAAGTATAAACAATCACTTTCCTATCTTTAATCAAAATACAATCAAGGTCTTTTCTCGAAACATCTATATAAACTACAAATCCCTCACTAACATTTGAAATATAGATAATAGGGGCACTAGTCAATCTTCGTTGTAACTCTTGAAAACTTTGCTTAAAATCTTCACACAATTCAAATGTCACATTCCTTTATGTTAGTTTGGTGAGAGAAGTAGCAATTCCAGAGATCCCTCCAAAAATCACTTGTAATAACCTACCATGTCCAAGAAAATTCACATTTGTTGGACATTGCAAACAATTATACAAAAATTCACATGGTTATCCCTCGCATACAATAATATATCATCAACGAGGACAATTATACAGTGATCCAAGAGTGACTGAAATATCCTATCCATTAGATATATAAAAGCTGCTAGGGCATTTGTCAATCCGAAAGGTATTATTAAGAATTCGCACCGACCATATCAAGTTCTAAAAACTATATTTGAGGTATCCTCTTTCTTAGTCTTCAATTAATAGTAACAAAATCTAATATTAATCTTCGTAAAGACTTGTGCACTATACAATCGATCAAATCAATAATCAATTTTGGGTAGAGGTATTTATTCTTAATGTGCACCTGATTCAATTATGTATAATCGATACAAAACCTCAATGGTTCATCCTTTTTCTTAACTAACAACATCGGAGCACTCCATGATAAAACATTAGATTGAATGAAACATTTATTTAACAGTTCTTGTAGTTGCTTCTTCAATTTCACAAACTTGAGAGGTGCCACTCTATAGGGAGGCTTAGATATTAGGGTTGTCCCAGGGGACAAAATTAATATCAAATTCACCTACTCCATTTGGAGGTAATCCGAGCAAGTCATCCGAGAATAGATTAGGGAACTCTCTGAAAACAGGAGTTTTATTTAAATTAGTTTTTTTGATCTGAATACTCTTTTATAAATACGAGATAGCAATAATAGCACTTTTGTATAAGTCGATGAGCTTGAAGTAATGATATAAGGCAAGAATGTAAATCAAGCCTAATGCCCTAAAAATAATAAATTGACTAAGTTAGTATGCAAAAAATGATCACTTATGTAGAACAATCTATATTGACAAATATGAAGATTGTCAATTAATACCAAGTATAATATTAGAATACTGAATCACTAGGAGATTCAAATCGGCAAAAAAGTTTGTGTTCTCCGATAGAAATCAAATAAGATTGATAGATCAAGTTTGTTGTCAAAGAATCCCCAACAAACGTAGTTACATATAGCATATAATTCATTAGTCTAGGTTGAACACCTAAGTGATAAGAAAAATATTGTAAAACAAAAGATAGATTGTAACCAGGGTCAAATAAAACTTTGCATTTCAATTAGAAACTTGAATAATATATTCGACTATTGATTTAAAAGCTCTGAAATCCTATATAATGATAGCATACACTTCGATATTGGCCTATGATATAGAAGGCAATGGCTATTTCTTCTTATTCGAAGGATAATCTTTTACTTTACGATCGAACTTTCCATAGGAAAAACAGGCACCAATCAATCGAAACCACTGACTTTTTCATAATTTAATATGTATTTTACACAAGATTGAGCCTTTATGATGGCTTCTCTTTCCCAATCTAGATGTCTTTAACCCTCATGTAACCACTTTATGATTTATTTTCCCTATTATTTTTGTAGTGAAGCTTGTCCTTACCATTCTTGCCCTTGATCTCTTGAATATCCTCAATACTTTTTTTAATTATTATAGCTTTTTCTACCACACCAGCATATGCTTAGAGATATAAATCTGATATCCAATTTTTGATTGTTGACCACAGTCTCATTTTAAATCCTTGTGACTTTCTAGATTATGGAGATAAGTATAGGAATCTATTAACACGAAAATCAAATTTAGCACTCTTTATCACCCTGAAATTGATGGTCAATGAGTTGAAAGTTTATATCAGATCTCTCTTATTTCATTATGTATATACTATCAGGAAGCATGTTGTACTTGGAATTATAACATTCCTCCTAGATCTATTTCTGGATATTTGGATTGTTAAGAACGAATAATATATCCCGAAATATCAATAGGATATCCTCGATGACATAAATATCTGATTTTAATCAATTTTTTACTTCATTCCTCAAGTAGACTAAACGTACATCTTGTAATTGTCATTCTTAATTTGTGGAATGAGATAAGATAGAACCTGGATAGAGGCTATCAAAATAACCGAGTCTCGCACTATCCTTAAAACATTTAGGTCATAATTTTTTTTAATGACTTCTTTTGCTTCACCACTAGATTAGTCATAAAACTTGTACATTTTCTACTACCTGGATAAACTACAATATTGGCCTTACCTAAGTGATAACTGATGGTATAATTATAATCCTTTAAAATTTATATATATCTCCATGATCTCATATTTGACTCTTTGTATGTAAAAATATACTTTATACTCTTGTAATCAGTAAATATTTCAAATGTTCGCCCATATAAATAATATCTCTAAATCTTGCAAAAATAATTACAACTAATTTCAAATCATGAGTTGAATAATTTTATTCATAACTTTTCAATTGTCTAGAAGTATAAACAATCACTTTCTCATCTTTCATCAGAATACAATCAAGGTCCTTTCACGAAATATTTGTTTAAACTAAAAATCTTTCGCTACCATTTGAAATAGAGATAACAAGGCACTAGTCAATCTTTATTGTAACTCTTGAAAACTTCGCTCAAAATCTTTACCAAATTCAAATGTCATATTCCTTTGGGTTAGTTTGGTGAGAGGAGTAGCAATTCGAGACATCCCTCCAGAAATCACTTGTAATAACCTGCCATGCCCAAGAAAATTCACATTTGTTGGACATTGCAGACAATTATACAAAAATTCACATGGTTATCCCTCGCATACAATAATATATCATCAACGAGTACAATTATACAGTGATCCAAGAGTGACTGAAATATCCTATCCATTACATACATAAAAGCTACTAGGGTATTTGTCAATCCGAAAGGTATTATTAAGAATTCGCACTGACCATATCAAGTTCTAAAAGCTATATTTGAGGTATCCTTTTTCTTAGTCTTCAATTAATAATAATCAAATCTCATATCAATCTTCGAAAAGACTTGTGCACTATACAATCGATTAAATCAATCATCAATTTTGGGTCGATGATACTTATTCTTAATGTGCACCTGATTCAACTATGTATAATCGATACAAGACCTCAATGGTTCATCCTTTTTCTTAACTAATAACATCGGAGCACCCCACGATAAAACATTATACTGAATGAAACTCTTACCTAACAGTTTTTGTAGTTGCTTATTAAATTTCACAAACTTGAGAGGTGCCACTCTATAGGGAGGCTTAGATATTGGGGTTGTCCTCGGTGACAAAATTAATAGCAAATTCACCTACTCCATTTGGAGGTAATCCGAGGAACTCTCTGGACACAAGAGTTTTATTTAAATTAGTTTCTTGATCTGAATACTCTTTTACAAATACAAGATAGCAACAATAGCACTTTTGTATAAGTCGATGAGCTTGAAGTAACGATATAAGGCAAGAAGGTGAATCAAGCCTAATGCCCTTAAAATAAGAATTGGATGAGTTAGTATCCAAAAAGTGATCACTTATGTCGAACAATCTATATTGACAAATATGAAGATAATCAATTAATACCAAGTGTAATATTAGAATATTGAATCTCTAGGAGAATCAAATCAAAGAAAAAAAAAAAGTTTGTGTTCTCCAATATAAATCAAATAAGATTGATAGATCAAGTTTGTTATCAAAGAATCCACAACAAACGTAGTTACATATAGTATATAATTCATTAGTCTAGGTTGAACACCTAAGTGATAGTATATAGACATATAGGAATCTATAGACACGAAAATCAAGTTTAGCACTATTTATCACCCTCAAATCGATGGTCAATGCCTTGAAAGTTTATATCGGATCTATCTCATTTCATCAAGTATATGCTATCAGGAAGCATGGTGTACTTGGAATTATAACATTCCAACTAGAATTGTTTCTAGATATTTGGATTGTTAATAACGAATAATATATCCCTAAATATCAATAGGATATCCTCGATGACACAAAAATCTGATTTCAATCAATTTTCTACTTCATTTCTCAAGTAGACTAAATGTATATCTTGTAATTGTCATTTTTTAATTTGTTAAATTAGATCAGATGGAACCTGGATAGAGGCTATCAAAATAATCAAGTCTCGCACTATCCTCAAAATGTTGAGGTCATAATTTTTTTTCAATGATTGCCTTTGCTTCACCACTAGATTAGCCATAAAACTTGTACATTTTCTACTACTTGGATAAACTACAACATTGGCTTTACCTAAGTGATAACTGATGGTACAATTATAATCCTTTAAAATTTCTATATATCTCTATGATCTCATATTTGACTTTTTCTAAGTAAAAGTATACTTTATACTCTTGTGATCAATAAAGATTTCAAATGTTCGTCCATATAAATAATATCTCTAAATCTTTATAGCAAAAGTAATTGCAACTAATTTCAAATCAAGAGTTGAATAATTTTATTCATAACTTTTCAATAGTCTAGAAGTATAAACAATCACTTTTTCATCTTTTATAAAAATACAATTAAGGTCCTTTTTTGAAACATCTGTATAAACTATAAATCCCTCGCTACCATTTGAAATAGAGATACTAGGCCGCTAGTCAATCTTCATTGTAACTCTTGAAAACTTCGCTCAAAATCATCACCTAATTCAAATGTCAAATTCCTTTGGGTTAGTTTGGTGATAGGAGTAGCAATTCGAGAGATCCCTCCAAAAATCACTTGTAATAACCTACCATTCAAATTATGTGTCATCTAGGGTTCTAAAGATATGAAATGTTTGAAGTGTCACATCTCCATTCCAAGAAATACGATTTGTTACTGGTTGGAAGCTCCATTTTTTGGATAATTTTGCCTACGTGTGAAGACCATACCTAAGCTATGATTATAAGCCAAAAATAGCCATGAAACCTAACCAAAGCTATTAAGCCTACTACAAGCCTCTTCGAAATCATAAACAACACCAAAAAGTATAAACATTACATCGAACACCTTCATTGGAATAGCTTCCTCCCTCCTCTTCTTCCTTCCTCTTACTTTTTTTTCTCTCCTTCCTGTTCGTCCTCGTTTGTCTTCCTCTTCATGTATGACAAAGAGTTACTTATGCATCACCAAGTCATCAAGTATTGATGAGTATAAAATTCTCTACATTGATCTTCTACACTGTTCATCACCCACTTCAATACTTGCAAACAAAATCCAAACTACAACAAGATCGACATCTAAAGTGGATGCCATACTTGTAATTCACATTTTATTGAGTGGTGCACAACTCGATGACCAAATCATCGTTAGAGGTATGCTTAGGCATTTACCCTCAAATCCCTTTTGATTTGTGGTTTACGATTAATTCAACATCACAAACCTCTATAGAAAGCAACACATCGCTACAAGCCTAAAAATTTTTCAAGCATATCCAATCGGTGTAGAGATCATCTTCAGTGGGATTATCAAAAAGGAAAGAGAGAGATGATTAACATTGTGTTGAGGGCCAATTCCAAGAAGGTGACCTTGTTTGGTTGCACTTAGGGAAGGAATGATTGAAAGATGAAGCCCATTCGATATGGACCATTCAAAGTCTTAAAGCGGATTATTGACAATAATTACCAACTCGAGATGCCTCTATACATAGAGGTGTACAGAGAACCTAAATGCGTATGAGACATTGATGTGGCCTTTGATGTATGACTTGGTGATCGACCAAGAGGAGGCTTTAGACGAATACAACATTGTCGAAAAGAAGGTTACTACCATGAGACGAGATGCTAAAATAATTGAGTAGGACACAAAGCGTAGAATCTGATTCAGTAAAGTGGTTCACAAAAGAAGCCAGTGAACTAGAGTTTCCCATCTTCAATTTCAGATTCAACTTCAAATGGGGGGAGCCATGATTAGGGACGATGAAACCAGCTCAACTCCAAGTTCTACTAGCCCAAAGACGTAAGCCCAAGCTCAATTTGAGTTTGACTCAAGTTGAGAAGACAGATTAGGAGTCCCTACTTGAGACTGAGTTAGACTCTAATTGAGAATCTAGGAGTCCTTTGTGTGGACTAAGAGTTTTACCCCTATTTGAGAATCTAGTCATTTGAGAATCTAATCCTTCTTTAGTAAGGAGTTTTACCCCTCTACGAAAGGGGTAAGAAGGGAGGGAAATAGTGAGGTGATAGTAAGAGAAGCCTCAAGAAGCCGAGCTAGTAAGCTCATGAAGTCCAAGTTAATGCTCAAGAACACTACAAGAAAACAAAATTATTTAAATATTAATAACATAATATATTAATTCGAAAAATAAAAGATTTCAAATGGATTCTCACTTTTTGGCACAAAAATAAAATTTCAACAAAATAAATACTAGCTTAATTATTAAAATTACAATAAAGAGGGAAATAGCAAAAAGTTCAAGAAAGATTGAATTTTAGGGTTTAGGGGAAAATATAGATGTTAGATTCATGAATCCATATTCGTCAAGTAAACCAAAAGTCTTATATACTATGATGTATTGACATGTATAATATATCATATGACAGATGTAACAGAATTAATAATGAAAATGCATTATGAAAAGAAAATGTAAATCAATTATAGCTTCTATTAAAAAGAGATTACTAAAATAATATCATGTGATAAAAACCTACGTATAACATTCCATTAAAATAATTGAAAGGAGACTAAACTAAATTGCACAAGAATATTCACTCAAGCATTAGAACTACGAAAGTCCAATAAGCTTCAATCAAAACAATGCTTACCTGAATAAATATCACATTGATTTACTGGCTGTGGTCGGTGCCCTCCTTAGCATGCCATAAAGAACTTCCCACACTCACTAAGCTGATCATAGTATTACAAACAGATTAGCTGGATTTATCAAACACTAATGAATAAACTTTCTCAGCCACTTATTGGCAACCAATCCAATTATCTCTTCTTCATCCATAAGAAGCACAAACAGCACGATCATAGCAACACACTATGACCAAATAATCTACTCCACCTCAGGTTCCTTTATCAATGCAATTATGCCATTGACAGAAGGTATCCTTGCCAATGGGCAGAAATCCATCATGTGGCAAATGAACACTCCATATCCCAAAGAACCAACCTACTGACTCTTTTCCTCTGGACCAAGAGATCAAGAATCTGTGATCAAACAGCAATGATAGGGCTGGAAGAAAGACAAAGCATCACCGGCCTAATGAGAGAAAAAAACCTCCTCATCAATTGCCATCTTCATTGTAAGCTAGGCAGCAGCAGAGCTTGCTATGAAAATCTGTGACCAAACGAATCGATTCAAAAGAATCCTTGTACCGACACTTCTCTGCACCAAGGATCAAGAATTTGCGATAGAATGGCCACCATAGGGTAGGAAACAAGCAAAAGCAAGAGATCACCATCGATGCAACTATAGAAAACCCTCCTTGTTGATCGCCACCTTCGTTTTTAGCCTCTACTAAGGAAGCTAAGCTGATGATAGTGTCTACGGCTAGGTTTTCGCCACCATCGAGGAAGGGGTGGTCATGAAATAAACCATAAGAATCTTTCACAAAGAATCCCTGTACCGAACCATCTTTGGACCAAGGATCAAGAACTTATGATGGAACGATGACAATAAGGATGGAAGCAAGCAAAAGTATGCCATCGTCATTGAAGACCGATGCAACAAGAGAAAACCCACCTCCGCCTCTCCATGAAAAATAGATTAAAAATAGACTAAAAAAGAGGCATTAATGTTTAAGATTATGAGAATTGAAAAATGTGATAATTAGGATATTGTCATGAGAATTGCAAAACTGAACAATTTTTATGAACAACCTACAAGGCTGGTACTTTTATATAAAGAAAATGTGCAGACATTTGTGCTATAAAGAATCACATAAAATACAATAAATAATCAATACAAGAAAAGATGAAAGCAAACAGCCACAAACAAATGAAACATTTACCAAATTGAATACCTCATCATGAAGAATTGCAGATGACCAAGAATATAAAATACAACAGTTAACAATTTCAACGGTCAAAATAACCTTAAAGCTTCATCACACAAAATACAGAGCTTAATAGATCATAAACCTTACCACCATGGGTTTCTATAAATAAAACAGACGATCTCCAATGGAATAGTTTAAATAACTCCATAAAAGAGAGCAAACATATATATAAACTATGTACTATAAATTTAGCCACATAAAAAACTGCAAGTCATAGATCAATAAACGTATCATGATTAGAGAAGCTACAAGCTCCAAGGTCTAAAATCCCCAAGCTAATATGAGATGTCTACCACCTCGAAAGCTATCAGGGACCAAATTTGCAAACAAGAACCATGAAACAGCCTACAGTCCTTATAAAAAAGGAGATCAGATGCGATTAATATACTAAATCAAGCGTCAAGAACAAGGCCGCCCCTAAAACCGTTGCAGATCTACCTGATCTAACGGTTTCCACTACAAACAACCAATGCTTATACCAACCATATCCGTCTCTAAAACAAGATTCCCAACGCTAGATCAATCAAAAAATAAACACGAAAAAGAAGAGAATGATACCGATCTGAAAACAAGACCAGATATCTGTCTAACGGATTTCTTGATCAAAGACACACCGATCCATAATTTAGTAGAGAACACACTTGTAAATGTCTTCAAATCGACTCGAAAATAGCGAAATGATAGACACAGGACTCAATCGATCCGCTCAGGTACACGATCATCAACCAGATAAACGAAGAAAACATGAAAATAGACAAAGATCTCCATAAATCAAGGAAGAATTCATATGAGATTAAGGTTTTACCCTTCCGAAGCGGCACCCTCATTTCTTGGAGACAAAGGAGAGAGGCGACAGAAACGCAAGAACGGGATGACAGAGAGGTCCTCTCGCGTATTAAATGGCAGTGATTCCTCTTTTTTCTTAGGGTGCATAGAAAGGTCCATAAAGAAAATCAAGCATATAGAACAAGGCCACCCCTAAAACCATTGCAGATCTACCTGATCTAATAGTTTTCATGACAAACAACCAACCCTTATACCCACCATATCCGTCTCTAAAATAAGATTCCCAGCGCTAGATCGATCAGAAAATGAACACGAAAAAGACAAGAATGATACCGATCTGGAAACAAGAACAGATATCTGTCTAACGGATTGCTTAATCAAAGATCACATCGATCCATAATTTAGTAGAGAACACACTTGAAAATATCTTTAAAGCGACTCGAAAATAGCGAAATGGAAGACACAGGACTTGATCAACCCGGTCAGATACACGATCAGCAACCAGATAAACGAAGAAAACATGAAAATAGACAAAGATCTCCAGAAATCAAGGAAGAATTCACATGATATTAAGGTTTTACCCTTCCGAAGCGGCTCCCTCTTTTCTCGGAGACAAAGCAGAGAGGCGACAAGGAGTGGCTGAGAGTGGTCCTCTCGCGTACTAAACGGCACTGATTCCTATTTTCTTTGAGGGAGCATACAAAGTTCCGTCAAGAAAATTTCAAGAACTCGGAAGCAACGACAGAGCTCGAAGAGAACGAAGACAGAGAACAAACGAGGCGTTTCAAGAAATATGATGGGGAGGACAGAGGAGAATATATAGGGGTGGAGTGTCTACTATCATAGGTCGGTGAGAGGGAGGCCCGGGTTGCTAGAAACGATCCGTTTACGGAATACGATCTCCTCCATCTCCGTAACGACATCATGAACACGGAATCACTGTCAGGCGTGGCATAACAGCATCGCCATGAATTGACCGCGTTACCCTCTACAGCGACATATAATATACGAGATGCCTTCGGTACCCTAAAACAAATAATTATTTGTTTAAAATAATTGACAGTCGTCACATTCATAATAATTACCCTAAAACAAATAAACTACACATTTAAAATATCAACAAACACTAACAATCTATAAACGATTGATCCCATAGACATATAAAAACTACCCTAAGTAGATGTCAAAAAAGGAATCTCTATACACTAACTCAGTCATACAGTTTATATTGCTGTCTTTTCCCTTTTGTTAACTTAAGTATCGAAAAGATCACGTCAGACAACTTCCGATGTCGCTTTGTCAAGTAGGATCGTTGATCGCTCGAAGACACCTAGATGATCTAGTCCCAGGAAGGAATCTTACAACCAGAAAGATCTCAGTCCGCCTATCCGATCATCTGAAACCGAGTCACTAACAAAATAATTTCCAATCGAATAATCTGTGTGGTCTCATCACATCAATTCTCCCATGTCAACCAGAAAGAGATACCTGGATAAACTTGTACTCATCAATCAATGATATTGAAACGCTGACGATCATCCCGTGTGTTCTCATCGGCACTGTGTTCAACTACCAATTAGCGATTGCTCGTCTGTTCTTCGAATGATACTACTGCCTCTTTGATATCATGGTGAAGACAAGCAATCTACATTCCTTCGACTTTTAGGTACAATCGCCCCCGCTTGCTACCCTATGCTCCAGGCGTACACCTACTGTTTAACATGATTTGGGCCCGATGATTATTTCGGCGATCCCACCCACGACGTCATTTCAGCTTGCAAACTGATAGGGTGATGTTCTCATCTTTTCAACGGTTGGCTGAGATAGCATCACAAATGCTTCGCAACTACGGCGTACCCCAATTGAAAATACATATGTAAACCTAAAAAACAACCAAGGATAACAAGAGGAATCACAAAATATTAATGGTATGATAACCAAACATTTGAGTAGATTTCAGAGTTTCATGAACATCATACAAATGAAATCATTTAACACCATGAGACAGAATATATAAGAAATTATCTCACTGAAGAAAAGTTACCCAAACTTGCCCTTTTGAATGTACTCCATATGTTATTTCCATGTGCAAAGTGACATCTAATGCCCTTTTACATTCTCAATGATTCTTAACATCTCCCGCAAATTTACGGAGTACATTCAACATGATACAGATGACTGTACAAATGTTCCTTTTTGGATCTATATCAAGGGCTAAATCTTCTCCTGCATAATTCACAAACAAATATTCCTTTTTGGATCATGCGGCAGGAAGCAGCTCAGAAATCCCCGCCAGATCTCGACATGGTGGAAGGATAACATCCCTTCTATTCAGGGAATAGTAGACGTTGGCAAACAGAAGCCAGGTAAGGTCTGAATCAATGCAAGCAAGTCCTGATAATGCCATTAGCGATGCATCTTTGAGACCAGCCATGCTACTGCAATATTAATGGTATGATTACCAAACATTTGAGTTGATTTCAGAGTTTCATGAACATCATACAAATGAAATCATTTAACTCCATGAGGCAGAATATACAAGAAATTATCTCACTGAAGAAAAGTTACCCAAACTTGCCTTGCTAGAAAAGGAAAATGCCCTTTGAAAACATTGCCTCAACATTTGGGAAACGTGCACTAAAAGCCTCCGCATGTAACATAATCTTATAACTACCATGTGCAAAGTGACATCTAATGCCCTTTTACATTCTCAATGATTCTTAACATCTCCCACAAATTTACAGAGTACATTCAACATGATACAGATCCGACTGTACAAATGTTATCATAAAAGAACTTATGATTCCATCTTTCTAAATACTACCTCCACGGATGAAGGATCTATCTCAAGGCCTAAATCTTCTCCTGCATAATTCACAAACAAATATTCCTTTTTGGATCATGCGGCAGGAAGCAGCTCAGAAATCCCAGCCAGATCTTGGCATGGTGGAAGGATAACAACCCTTCTATTCAGGGAATAGTAGACGTCGGCAAGCAGAAGCCAGGTAAGGTCTGAATCAATGCAAGCAAGTCCTGATAATGCCCTTAGAGATGCATCTTTGAGACCTGCCATGCTACTGCAAGCAATACCTACGACAATACCACTAACCTTCTTCAGGACTGTGTAATGCTGAACTAGTCCTCTTGTCTGAACATATCATGGTAATCATGTCCAATACTGCTGCCTGGATTTTTTGGCTGTAGACTTCAGCCATAGGTTCTTCTGAAGTGATAGAATTACTTCGGTAAGGGAGAAGAATTCTTTCCTCATTTGATAGCATTGGTTTCCTTCGAAATGGGGATGAAGTAAGCAACTTCCATATAGTATGCCCATCATTCTGAAACCGGCGAACAAAAAAGTCCCCGCCACCAATTTGAACTGCTTTATGCAGCATATTCAAGCATTTCCTGATCACAACCTGAAAAAGAATAAAAGAAAAATCAAAGCTGTATCTAATGCAGCCACATGCCAAGGCTTTTCAACTGGGAATACAGCATAAATCCTTTAACTGGGAATACAGCAAAGGTAGAAACATCACTGCATAATCAGAAGACAAAATATTAAAAGTCCTTTAATGGCTAAATACAGCAAGTTAGAAACATCAGAAGACAATATTTGAACCCTAATAGCATAAATCCTTTAATGGTTACTAAAAGTCCAAAATAACATGGAGCCACATGTCAAGGCTTTTCAACTTGGAAGTACCAACACTCCATATTCATATATGTATCAAATGCTCCAACACCACCGCATAAGACACAATACACAATACACATTGGCATGGCCTATCAGTAGCCCAAATATTTTTATTTTTTATTTTTTTGCAATTGGGCAAAGTTTCAAAACCAAATCAACACCTTCTGACACCAAACTTTCAGAACAACCATTTAATTTCTTAACATTTTTAAAATACTTATAGTTTTTATGAGCATGTATCCTATGATTGTACTAACTTGATTTAATTTCTTGTGACCACAATACAGTGTGATGTGACGTCAACAATCTTCCCATGAAGTGAGTTTGGTAGACTTGAGTGAATCCAAGATATCCACCTAATATCTATCTTATTTCTCCCCCAATTATCCTACCTCTTAACTCTTTCATTACATAAGCCCTAAAGCTCCAAACCCCCCTATTGTCTTATATGCATAACCATACATAATCCACTAAAACATCAAACAAAATATGGTGTTATTGGAGCTGTCAAGCATTAACAATTGTTACAACATCATTATCAAATAAAGCATAAAGGATGCATAAAATGTCTATCTCTACACTCAAGACTAGTATGCGTTTGATCCTATGGTACTTGAGCTCATTGTTAAATATTATCATTATTCTCCTCTGTCTTTTCTTTTTTAATTTCTTATCAATCACTCCATTCCCAATCCCCTTTAGCCCTTTGTAGGTTGTCCTACATTTAGATGGTACTTTGAAAGTTTCAAATGAAAGCAACAGGCACCAAGCAAAGTTTAGCAAACTGCAACACATATAGGTCCGTTACACGATGCTTGTGATGACATTCTCTTCTTGTCTTGATCTAGGAATGGTGTTGTGGACCAACATTAACCAATCATCAGGCCTCTCCTCCAGCCAGAAAATGGTTATAACATATGGTACACAAACTAACTACATCTAAAATAACAGGATTTCTAATGTGATACCAGTTGCTTAGTATTCATGTCACAAGTTTTAAAATGGCAAGTCAACTGTGCAATATAAGTTACATCTTCCAAGATGCCAAATATAGTCAAAATAATAAGATCTAGAAGATTCCTATGCGTCCAGTCATCCAAAAGTCCATTTTTCAGCTAGGTCGGTCAACAAAAGATTGACAAGACATGAGAAATATATATGAAGCTTCAGCATAAATCAGACAATCGAGCAAAGTACGATGTCGCAGAATAGACTAAATGTTAACGGAAAAAAGACCAAAGAGATTTACTAAATTAGCAAAAAAAAATCTATCATACCACTGAAACCTTATTTTTAAGGCAAAGAATCAAATAAGGCCAGATTATGTTCATTGCTGGAAGCACTCTGTTCTCGTCAGCTTCCTCATCTGCAGCCTCCATCCCATCTTTCAGATCATTTAGTGATAGCAACTGAACTGCTTCCCAGATTGCTGCTTTGGTTTGTTTCTCGTGCTTATAAGCTTCCTCCACTTTTGCAAGAGATACAGAAACATCCTACAAAAAAATGCCTTACTCTAAAGTACAAACAACTGAAATCTAAGGAGAATAACAAGAAAGATTTTGTTTTACTATTTTCCAATAAGATATTTACCACTCAAGCCCCTAACAAAAGTATACATCTAATTATTTTATTTAGTTGAACAAAGAAAACATATTATGCAATGGTTTAAAACCAACAGACAATTGTCAAACATAACCAATAATAATATGGAGAAGAGGGTTCACGTTTCCTACCATATCAACTGATTTTGGCACAGAAACCAAGACTGCCATTAACATTTGCTTTGTTGCAACAGCCTAACCAGTAACACCTTTTTAGGGCAGCAATTTACAGGCAGAATCTGTTAAACTGATAGTCCTAAATGACTTGCTTAAAAGTAATAAGACAACGGACTGAGACCTTGGGAATAAATGTGAAATTTTGTTCTCTGGAAAATACAACATTATTCCAGAAAGAGAAAAGGAGTGTTGAGAAAAAGACAAACCAACAAGAAGTTGCTGTCTATTTACTTTGATCATACTACTTGAAATTATGATGCAGGTTGTTGATCTGTTTTGCAATACTGTATTTTCCAGATTGCCATCATACACGACAAGATCGAAAAGCAACAGAACTATCAGGAACTAATCCAAAAAAGTCAACATTATCCCTACCCCCACATACCAAAAACCAAGCAGCATGGCCCATGCTTGGATTGTACCCATGACCCAAAGTATCCTACACCAAGGAAATTATGACAAACTTGAAATCATACTCAGAACCAATGTTCGCCGTACCGTACCATACCGGCATTTCGACCCGGGCTCGGTACGGTGTACCGAGCGGTACACTTGATTTCACTGATTTATCCCTCCGAAAATACCTGAAAATTAAAAAAAAGTTAGGATAGGGTTTCCAAATTACAAATAAATATAGTAATAGTATAAGAATAGCATCACATATCTTTTTCGGGCTTTGAGGTAATCTTGTTCGAGGTTCGTATTTCAGCTCGTTATAGATTGAAATATCTACAGAAAAATCAGTTGAATTGTTAGACTATTTTATTACAATATAAACTCTAAAATTCAAATGAATTAAATAGTCATATATCTAGATATACCTGATTGTTAATTCTACCACCAAAACGAACGACGGGCCTCCACGGGTGGTGGATCGGGGTCCTTGATTCGATACATATCAATATGATACGTTTGTTGGACCCAATCATGAAATTGATCCCATGACATAGTGTATTGATACACCGTATGCCATTGATGCATCAATGTGGTGCTGATCGTCGATTGATCGTTAAGAATCATATTTGTCCGAGGCAACTCTTGAGGCATATATTGGTGTTGTTCTGTATCATGCTGTTGCTCAGAGAAGGATGACCAACTATCACCACACTGTTGTTGCCCATATGATTCTCCATAATACGATGGCTGTGAATACGATATAAGTATCTTCGCGGTCTATATCATGTATGCTTCCGTCATCGCATTTGTTTATATTCATCCACCGCCTTCCCCTTCCCTTCCCCTTAGCGCATAAACTTGACCGAGCACCTTGTCAAGTTCCATGATCTGAATCTTGAGTGGCATGTGTAAAATATTGCTCCTCGGTCCATTCACCACCCTCGAGTTGTGTAGACGAGACCAACAAGCCGGACATCACCATAATCATCCGGCCGAGGCATCTGCCGTTTGTGGATGTTCTTTGTCATGTCTCTGGACCGAAAGCGAGAAAGAGAATGTGATTGTGAAGGTGTCTCGCCGCGGGACTCAATTCTTTCCAACGATGCGTTGATGCTCCGCCTTCCCTTTGCCTTTGGCGTTGGTGAGGACGAGTGTGACCGTTGGATATCGGTAGTTCCTCGGCGGTTTGACTCTACCATGTTGTAATAGAGGGGGGATTTTCTACCGTTGGGGTTGTGCTTCTTCTTCTTATTGCCTCGGTGATAAAACTTGAAGGACGCCGAGGATCTCCGCCTCGTCAAGTAGAGGATCCTCTTGGTTCTTTGCTACTTCAACCCAATCTAACATTGGCTCTGAATCTTCGTTGTAGAATGGAGGTGATGGGATCAATATCTGGTTCCTCGGCTCCTTATCTAATTCAAAGATATCCTTGATTTTTAAAAGCGTGTTATAATGGACATATACTAGTTTCTCTAACAAATGCAGTAGGAGAGTCCATTTGTGGACCTTCAGATGAATAATCATCTGGCGTTGACCAATACGTTCATGACCACTAGATGTTGTTGTGCCGAAGAAAGTACGAGAACGACAACCTTCCTTAAATGTGGTGCATGCGTCGCTTTTCATTGTAGCCACCACTGATTTGGAAAAAGATATAAATAAGATTTTATTAACATAACAAATAATTAACATTAAATATAATTGATAATCAATATGCATAACTTTTCCTTACTAGGATCCATAGTGTAACGACATGATACAGCTACAACGTCGGAGAATGAACTAATTGTTTCTCAAAATAATCGACCCTCCATAAGAGCATCGATTGCCTCGGTAGTGTTTGGCAAGAGCCGATATATAACATTTCATAGTGTCGTTAGGAAATTATTTTGCGTTCCGAGAGCATATCGATATTGAATTACCGGGTTTAGATAATACGTTGCAAAACATAATTTTGTTAGTATGATTTTTTATTATCTAAATAATAATAAATTCAATTATTCTGAATATGAATTTACCTGCATTATGGATATCTTGATCCATATGAACTTCGGTCTGACGATCAATGATTCGTACGTATTGGTCGGCCTTAAAATCATCTTTGAATGCTTTCCTGACCTCCTCTCTTGCTGAAATCAACATATATTTAAGATACGACATTTGTGGATGCTTGTCTATATCGACCTTACGGAGGACAATATAAAGTGGTTCCACACCTTTTATGATTTCTACTATAGTCTCCCAAAATCTAGAGGAAAGAATGGCTTTTTCTATCTTCTTTCCATCACTCAATTTCAAATATCTGGATTCAGACCACTCTTGTGAGCTAGTTATTGCCTTCAAGCCATGCCTTTTTTATTGTAATGACTTTAATACAATAAAATTGGTAGCAAACCGAGTAATTCTAGATCGAAGTATCTCACCATTTACATACTTTTGCATTAATGCGTGGACCCAATGATGATTATATATAAACTTTGTAATTGATTGTGCTCGAGCTACACATTTCTTGACCGCATTCAACTCACTAATATCCTTCAGCATTAGATCTATGCAATGAGCTCCACATGGAGTCCAAAACAAAGTTTTTCTTTTTTCCATCAATTACAAACCGACCTTTTTGAAATTCGCTCTATTGTCGATTATTATTTGGACAACATACTATGGTCCAATCTCCTCTACCATAGTGTCCATCAAGCTCTCAATGTAGTTTGCATCTTGGATCTTTTCAGAAGCATTAACGGACTTATGAAACACCACTCTTCTATTGCAATAAAAAAAAAAGTTGATGATACTCATTCTTGTTGGTCCTGTCCAACTGTCACACATCAATGTCACCCCATATTCGTTCCATTACCTCTTGAAGGATTTGATTCAATCCTTTAGTTCTGCCACCTCCTCATCTAAGTACACATCGTAAATCTCCTTCGGTGTTGGAGGTTGGATCCTCGTGCCAGACTTTTGAATAGAAGAGATCATGCTCTAATAATATGGACCTTGGGCTGTGTTGGCTGGAATCCTATGAAAGTTGAACCATTTTGAGATTGCCTTCCCAATATCCCGTTTTTTTTCTTTTGTGTATGCATCGTCAATCCGTGTCTGTTTCGCTGTTTGTGGGGGATAGGTTTGCGGATCAATATCTACAATATCTGGTGCGGACCTCCTGCCAATACCTCTCATAAAACCACGGAGTCCACTATACCTCATGCTACTAGTTCGGCCTAATTGAGGAGTAGTTGGTTGCCTCATGCTGGTTGACCTCTGGATTCCACTACCACTGCCATGCTCTAATTGTAAGTCAGGTCGTCGATGCCTCATTGTTTCATCGACCGTATACTGATGCTCTAATGATGAACGAATCCCAGCTGTGAGATCCGGGTCGACTTCATCGTCGCAACCCTCATACTGATCATAAACTGGTTCCTGTGTAGCCCTATGATATTCTTCCTCAACTCTTGCCTTCTTTTTTAATGCATCTTCCTTTGCTTGTTTAATCTTGCTTTGAAATAATTTACGGATCTCCGTTGAAACCTTCTTGCATTTTGCAACATCAGGATACCCACTAGCCAAATGCATTTTCACTCGAGTTATTCCTTCACCTTTACCAATGTAGTCACAATAAATACATTGCCAATGATGACGGTTTCCATCTAGCTTTCGGGCATGAACCCATGCATCATCATGTGACTGTTCTTTTGGTGCCATGATTCTATCAAATTTAAATCAAATAAACTATAAAATATAAACATATTAAATTGATCAAATATCGATCATAAATCACTAATCACAATATTAAGTAATTTTATTAAAACATAACTAATCATATTTTATTATCATAAATATGTTACATGTATAAAAGAAGTATTAAAATCATTAGATACACTAATTACGCGATTAACATAGTTAATTTTTCACTAATTATTTCTCTTTCAACATTATAAACATGGCAAACACCCTAATAGATATTAAAGATATTGGATTCACATAAAATCGAACAAATTTTGATTAAATCATCGTTAAAAATTTAAAATAACTAATTACAGTATTAAATAACTTTAATAAAACATAATTAAACTTATTTTACCATCATATATATGTTAAACACATAAAAGAAACATTAAATATGTAATTTTAATCCAATATGATTCAAAATTCAAATTATGATAAAATTATCATTTATCTACACTAATTATATGATTAATATAGTTAATTTTTCACTAATTACTTCTCTTTCGCCACTATAAACATGACAAATACCCTAATAAGTATTAAAGACATTAATTTAATATAAAATCAAACAAATTTTGATTAAATCATCATTAAAATAACTAATCGCAGCATTAAATAACTTTAATAAAATTTAATTAAACTTATTTTACTATGGTAAATATTATTCAATACTTACTATATATGAAAAACATTAATCATAATATTAAATATCTTAATTACTCTCTAATTAAAAAAAACAAATACATATCTCTTGATTAGAAAGTTCTTCCTCTTAATCTTCCCAAATTAACCTCGATTGAATTCACAAATCGTTGTTTTATAGAGTTTATAAGAGAAAAAAAATGTTTGAGAGAGAGTTTACGAGAGTATAATGAAATAGGGGAGAGAAAATTGGTTTAAATAGGAGGAGAAAGGGTCAATTTGATCGTTGGAGCACTATAGCACTGCTACAGTGTGGTAACGGTCAATTTCGACCGTTACTGAGTGGTACCGAGTGGTAACGGTCAAAATTTCGACCGTTACCGCCCGATATTACCCGTATCGTCCGATATGGGCATTTTTTGGGTGTACCGCCCGATAGCGAGAGGTCCGCGTACCGATCGCCTCTCGGACCGGTACGTACCGCCCGATTTTTTGGCAGACCCTGCTCAGAACAGTTCATTTTCCCAATTAAACCATATAACCACATTCAGAACATGTTCTAACTTTTCATGGTTGCTACCCCAATAAAAGTGGCACTTCTAGAACTGAAAGCCACAACGAAACACATGATTTAGGGAAATCATATAGTAACACCTCCAAATGGTCTACATCTTAAAATCCTTGACAAGCATATAGTTATATAAAGAACAAAGAGATGGTAAATGCAAGCCTTTCACTTAGCAAAACAATGGCTTCCCTATTACAATAATCCAGAACAAGTCACAGAATAAACAACTATTATAGCAGAGCCAAATGAACTTTCTTCAAAAATAAACATCTAAAATAATAGATCCAAATGAAAATAAAGCTTTAAAAAACCTTCATTTGGACCTACATAATCGAAAACCTGCATGGCAATGTACATGTTCCTATTGCTTAAATAATTTCTAGTTTGTAATCATTGGATTTTAGGTAAACATAGACTTCAAAATTTGTCCAACTTTATAACCTTGCAAATGACAAGCAAACTACATTATGTAGCCAGTAATCATTCTATCCATCATTAATAGCTTGTCATTCGTAAGAAGAACCATTTGCAAAAGACACTCCATGAAAAGCAACAAGCGTATGAATGGTAGTAAAAAATTTTGAATTCACAGACTAAGCACAGGGCACTTGTAAGGTTTCACTTTAAACACAGGTAACTAAGAGGTTTCCTCACATCACAATAAATACTGAAATGGCTGAGCTTAATTTGTGTTTTCCCTTTATATAGTAGAAACTTAAATTGAGAAAGACTAAATTTAATTCTCTCTGACTGAAAGAAAGAACTGCATAATTGACCCTTCCCAGACCTGCATTAATGGGTGCCTGTGCATTGAGCTGCCTTCTGACAGTTAAAACACCAAACAGTATTTGCAACAGCAGAATGAGAATTAGAAAGAGATTCATTTGGCCAAAAATGTTTTATCAACAAACATATCAAGCAAGTACCTCAATAAATGTCCAGAGACACCAGACAAGCTGATTCTTTCTGTGAAGCAACAAGTGGTGATGCAGCTTTTAAGCATGATCCAACAAGAGATCCAACAATTCTTCTGTATCTTTTCATCTCATTAAACTTAAACAATAATTCCTCCCAATATTCCAAGTGAAGACTAACATCATCAAAATTGACAGATCCAATTTCTGGTTGTCAAATTAGAACAAAAAGGCAATGGGAAATTATTCCAAATAGCACTTGCATTGAACAAAGAGAACCTTGAAAGACTACATAAAATATTCAAACACTAGATTAAAAATATCATAATAACAATATACCAATTGAAACAAAGAAATGAGAAAAAAATAGCACTGGAAGCCTGCTAAACCACAGAAGATAACTATTTAATCTGTCTCCACTTTCACATCTTCAAAGAGAACTAATTCTTTGTTTTTAGAAAAGTGTTCTTTCACTGGGGGAGTGTATAAAATTTTATGATCAAAGTGCTTAGTTTGTTAGTTAAATATGGCAATCACATGTGAAAGCAACTAAACTTCTACACTCTTAGTCATATTTCATCATGATATCAGATATACTAAATAGTACAATTTGAAATATGAGATATCTGTCTGGGCGAAGATCACAGTAATGTAGGAATTTTTAGTACAATTTTACAAATAAAAGTAATATACAGTAAAATCATTGCCGAAACTCAAAGAAATATCGAACTTTGTTCTGTTAGATACAACTTAGGAGTAACTAAATGCAAAAAACAACCCTTCCAATTATTTATTTTATGAATTTCTTAAATTAATACTCACAAAATTCAATGAAACATAATTTGGCAGATTTCATGGTCATGTGCCAATGATTCAACAGTACTAATCAAAGCCGAAACAGAAGACCAGAATCCTTATAGTACAAATCAGAATTACCTAAAGCCTGGGATTCGGTACACATGGAGAAGGAGCTACTATCCACATGATTCTCATTAATCCATTTTTTCATTATAAGAATCTTGGAGCTGACGTGTGCACTAAATATTTCTGTCTGATCTGGCAAAGAAGATGCTTCAGTTTGTGATGCCTTTGCAATTTCACCCACAGCCTAGACACAAGAATGTTAACAATCAGCAAGCTCAAAATACAAATAAGAAAATCTGCTTGTAACATCTTCAAACTTTAGGATTAAGAATGAAATAATAGAACAAGATAAAACAAGAAAGAAGAATATAATAATAGAACAAGAAAAAACAAAGATTTTTTTTCTCCAAGCAAAAGAGATTTATATTCATTATATTAAACATACAACAAAAAGGAAACATAACTCTGAAACAAGAAGAGTTAACCACAATTCTAAATACTTTGGAATGCCAACCATAGTTCTTCTTGATATAACAAGGGATAGAATGATATACATTATACAGGTCCAATAAATTTTAGTTTGCACCTATATACACCTAAAATCTTTGAACCTGCCAAAATGTTGACATCAGCTTTATGCAGATTGAAATTCTTTTTGTCAAGCAGGATAATCATATATGTTTATGTCAATGATACAGATACATATCAAATGAATTCCATCATCAGATAAGAACAAGGAAATGTGACAGCAAGATGCTGTAGAAACTAGTCTAAAATAAATCAGAACACAATTCATGTAACATGGTCACTCGTTAGTGAAACCTAGAACTTAATTCTATGTCCATGTGTAGAAGAGCTGAAATTTAAAAAGATAAAAAAAATGAAGACTGGAAAAGAAATGTTTTTACCTTCAGAAATGGAATAGTTAAATTTGGGTGTTGATGCCTACCAAGGACCTCTAACTCTGAGGATACAGCTCGCATCTGTGGCAATTGACCAAACCAATTTAGAGGAAAAAAAAGAGTATTGGCAGTAAATGAAAAATAAATTGACTTTTCAAATTACTCATCTTATATATAATTTTAAGAAGAAATACACCTAAAAAGGTTAGAGACACCATTTTAAAACCCCAGCAGCAAATCAAAGGAAAGAATGAAACAAAATAAATCAGCAGATATCAAGCAAATAAATCCACCCGTGCAGTAGAAAACAGATGAGAACAAATTGCTAAACACGCATGAGAAAAGTTCAAACATATACACCAAATTTTAGGATGTGCAATCTCCAGATTGCATCTGATAGAAAGTTACTGCACTATTAATCTCTTTAAACCAAGATTCTTGTATCCACATTTTGCTGTAAAATCCTTGATTACCACACAAGTACAACAATCCACAAGTACAAAAACAAGCCATAATATTCCAACTATTTAGGGTTGGCTTGATATTTTCCGAAACAATTGTAGTCTGACCATGCTGATTTAAGGTATTGTATCAATGGCAGTGATTTAAAAATCGCTAGGCACCAAAAAACGCCAAAGTCCAAACACACCCAAGGTGCTAGGCGCTCGCCCGAGTGAAACGAGACGATAAAATATAAAAATATATAATATAATTAATAAATATAATTATTTAAATAAAAATATGCTATTAAATTAAGAAAATCGAGTACAATATCACAATAAATAAATAAACCATAATAGTATATTTTTTATTTGTTAAATAAAAAAATATAGTATTAAATAAATAAAAATTAATAGTATTAAAATCAAAAGAATATATTATTAATCTAATAAATAAAAATACTATTATTGGTATACAATTAGCAGTATACTGTTAATATACTGTTAACAGTATAGTGAGAAGAGTGTGAGAAGACTGAGGCTGAGGCAATGGTAGCGGTAGCGATAGCGGTAGTAGGTGACGATTATATTGGAGCGGGAGCGCGGAGTTTAGCGACGAGCGATAATGGAGCTATGAGGCAAATGAGCAACAAGTTTACAATGAGAGCGGCGGGCGACAAACCGACGAGTTTAATTTACGAGTAGCAAGCAACGATTGTGGCAACGACGAGCAGTGATTGTGGTAGCAGCGAGTAGCGATAGTAGCGGCGAGCAGCGATAGTGGCATCGGCAACAAAGAGCAGCGACAACGGAGAAGAAATCTCAATGGCAAAATCGCGAGTATTAGGGTTGAGGAAGTCGGGGAAATCACGAGAGGGAGCCTGATATAGGTGATTTAGTTGGTTTGATTGAACCAACTAAAGCACCGGAGACCAACCAGACCTAAAAATCTGGTTCGATCGCTTGGTTTAACCTAGGCGCTCGCCCGAAGCGCCCGACGACTAGGCTCGGGTGAGCGCCCAAGCGGCGCCTCTTTGAAGCGAGGCACTCGGGCCTCGCCTCGCCTCGCCCGAGCGCCTATTGAAATCACTGATTAATGGTATTGTCTTAATCAATAAGTTCACCACATGGTCAACCACATCTGAGAATACAGTAATGCTGCTGTATTTACACTTGAAGTTTGTAACATCAAGGAATCAACAACAAATACTTGAGATTCCCAAAGTTCCAAGTATACACCACTGTAAAGTATATGATACATATTAGCCTTACTGCTAAAAACATTTTAGAATTAACCACAATTATGTTTGGAAAAATAACCCTATGCTTATGTTAGGATGTGGGAGAAAATAAATATGCTACTTATCGATGTGTCTTTTTTGTCCTTATGGCTTCTTTGTAAAATAAGATGACAACATGGTATACAGAAGTCATAATAAAAGGAGTCGGAGAAGTGACAAGAAAGTTAAAGAAGAATCACATCTTGGGAAAAGAGGATCATGTCTTCCATATAGTTGTTAAAAATATATATAAGATGAGATGTAAAAGTATAAAGATGATAGAACAATGTTTAATAGAATAAGCTATAACATAACAATTTATGGTATTGTCTTAGATCACTTTGTCAAACATAAAGAATTTCGTATAGAAACCAATGGATGTCTTTAAAAAAACTCTATAATGAATAAATAGATTTAACAAACAAATATACTTCAAAACAAGAGTTTGGGGAAGAATTGAGAAAGTCCACAATACATAATGTTTTCAAATCCCATACTAAACAGAATTCCATCACGAGTTTGATGAAAGTGAAACAAAAAAGGTGATGGTGTGATACCAACTTCTTCGAGAAGAAGTTTCTCACAGCGGAATCATAAACTTCATAGAAACAAATAAATTAATGGCATATAGTTCATGGATTAATTGATCAAAAGAGCTAGCACCAAACTCTAATAAGATTGTTCATTCCACTAATAGAGTTAGTTGAAAGGATAACCACAAAACTTCCCCAGCTTGGACGACATCAACATTGAAAGAATATCATTATTTTTTGCAAAGCTAAAAGGGATAGAGCATGAAGTCTAGCTGATAATACAGTAGTAAATTTCATGACAGGAAAGGAGCTAAAATAGAATTGTCCATTCATCATCATAATGTTCCTAATACCAAAACTAATGGGTAAGAGAAGAAGATAAGGAAAATAGTGTACTAATAAATATTAAGAGATGAAAACTTCTGCTAGAACCCTACAAACTTAAATTCTGATGGTTTTATAATTTTCCAAAAAAAAGTACATATAATGAAGGTATTCTTATCATTAATTAACTCAAAATTGCATTCTAATAACACTTCAATAAATAACATAAATTATCCAAAAATACAAATATTATTATATAAAAAACCTTAAACCTAGACATGAGAGGATTTCAGATTCAGATTTAAGATTGTCAAAATAAGACTAATATGAACTCATCCTGCATCATCCACCTTACCCATTGCTTAAATTGAGTGCTCTATTACTCATGGAAGGATCTCAGCCTAAATCATGCACATACACATTTGCCACACCAAGGGTAATAATATAACCTTTTGAAGACCATAATATATGAACTATCAAGACTATTTCCTACCAAACTGGAATCAGCAACAAAACCCAACTCAAAATCAAGAAGTCCACCTCTGTAAAAGCCACTGACCTAATATTAAAAAGCAAGGCACCTAAAATTTATGTAAAACATCTATCATAATGGTTGCAGCTATGCTCTTATGAACCAAAAAATTTTCTGGCAACACCTCTCAGGAAGGAAGAATCAGAACTAAGGTGGCAAATGACAAGTTTTAGTACAAGGAGAAAGTGATTACACAGTAGAAACAAATCGATAAACAACAGAATACATTTGAAACCTGAGGGATGCAATGGATCTGAGGGCAATGTCCTGAGTTTTAGTACAAGAAAAGGTAATTATGTGATACACACAAACCAATAAGGAAATACTTATAAAAAAATTAGAAATCTATTAATGCTTCAAATATATTGTTGAAGTGGTTTGAATCACAAAAACATTAACAACCATAAATGGTTCAAGCTTGAGCCATGGAATAATGAGCCATGCCATCTACCTTTAGCAATGCAAAAGAAGGTCATGCCATCTCATTTTGTGAGAGACAGGAACAAAATGAATTAAAAAAAATGTTTTAACTTTTTTTTCTACTGTAATTATCCTAAGTCAGCTCCAAAATGCAAATAGGCCAGAAGGTTGATTTAACTTTTCCACTGACAGCAACCTCACAAACTGGACCCCTTTTGCTTCAGGTGCCAAACACATAAATGGTTCAGGAAAAGTGGCATCCTTAGTAAGATAATGAGATATTGCCAGCTTTCCTCAGCAATGCAAAAGAAGAAAGCGTTTTGACAAAATTAGGCACCATGGAACTAAAGTCCCTTTTTGACTGAAGCATAATCCAAAAATCTAAAAAAATTAAAAAAATGTTTTAACTTTTTGCAACAAAGTAACATATATGATAGAATAAAGTAGAAATTATCAAGATAAGAAAAGTAAAATAAGTTCATCATAAAATGCAATAGGCCAGAAGAGTTGATTAAATCCGAAGAAATCTTTTAAAAACATGATGCAAAGCAAAAAATAATAAATCAAACTGCTTTTGTAAATACATTGATAACCAATTTGGAAATGTGTCAATTTAAACAGCAACATGATATGTCCAAAAAAAAAAAAGATAACAGTTGAATTTTAGTATATAGTCTATTTAACATGTATACCGCTCTTCCAATGGTGAATTTCCCCGAAAGCAGTACCGACATAGACAGTATAGTAGCATAAACATCAGGGAACATGGGAATTGATATCCAAATGCTGTTTTGAGGTAAATATTAAAAGTCAATAATATATAAATTTTGCATTTGCCAGGAAAAACTAGTGTGATTTCAGAGAACTCAAGATATTGCCAGCTTTCAGCCTGAAGCAATGGAAAGAACTGTTAAGTTTGCCTGAGCAAAATGAAGGCTCAAGGAACTATAAAACCTAAACTATGATCAGCCATTAACCAAAACACCCAAAACATGATTTACTAACTGCCAGTCACAAGCCCAACCAGAAACGTGAATTCTGCAACCCATAAATGCAAGTCAAAAGCAACATGACTGTAAGAACAAAAGCAAGAACCAGCCAAGATACAGTACAAAACCAACGCTGTTTTAAAGAAAGTCTACATTATAAGGATAGAAATCATAAATTGTAGGTAATATATATGAAGGTAGAGCTGAATCAGGATAAATTATTTAGAAATAGTACTAATTTAAAATATAAAACACATTTAAAATAGTAACTTAATGTGTTTGTGGAAGAAGCTTTAAAATTACATAATTGATAAATCAATTTGAAATAAAGACAACACTTAATTATTGCAAAAGACAACCATAGCACATTGTTTATATAATCACCATAATGGAGCCAATCAAGAAGATCGACATAATAGATGGAAAAAGAAAATATTGTTTTGGCCTATATACGCAGTTTCACACAAAATGGATTTAATGTTGAAGGATATCGGCGTTACCATTAGTCAATAAGCGTAGAAGCCCGGAAAGGATACGATCACAAAGTTCATATATATCATCATCGGGTCCACTTTAATGCAAAAGTATATAAATGGTGAGACTTCCGCATCAGAGTCACTACTGCTTACTATAAATTTCATTGCTTTGAAAGTCAATACAATAAAAAGAGGCGTTTCCGGTCAATGAATGGTCCGGATTCCCGTATTCAGATCTGCCATGGAAAAAGATGTAAAAGATTATTCTTTCTTTTTAGATTTTGAGATTCTGCCATGGAATGAAATCATAAAAGCGGTGGAGCCACTCTTTACATTGTTTCCTCCGTAAGATAGATATGGACACGATCCCACAAATGTTTTATCTTTAGATATATGTTGAGTATAAAGCAAGAGAAAAGGTCAAGAAAGTATTCAAAGATGATTTTAAGGCCAACCAATACTTACGTGATCATTGATCACAAAATCAAGTTCACATGGACCAAGATATCCATAATGTAGTTAAATTCATATTCAAGTTGTAATTTAATTCATTATTTTAATATTTAAAAAAATTCTCACTAACAAAATTATGCCTTGTAGTATATAATCTAAATCCAACCATTCAATTTCGATGTAGTCTTAGAACACGATCGATTTATTATCGCAATACTAAGAAATATTATATATTGACTCTTATCAAACACTATCAATGCTATTACAAAAAAGCTAATTATTCTAAGAAACAATTGGCTCATTCTCCAACGTTGTAACTATATCAACGTCGTTATAATATAGATCTTGGTGAGGAAAAGTTACACACATATTGATTATAAACTATATTTGGATATGAATTATTTATTATATTAATAAAGTCTTATTTGCATCTTTTGCAATCAAGTGGTCGCGATTTTAGAGGGATGTACCAAATTTAAGGAAGATTGTCATCTGTGTCCTTCTAGAGACGACAACATCTAGTGATTACGTAATGTAGTTGGTCAATGTTCAGATTGATTCAACGGCGACTACAACTATCGATAGGCGTTGGAGAAACCAGTATATGCCTACTATAAACATGTAGCTAAGGTCGCATGTGCCGAATGACAAGGAGCCAAAGGAAAACAAAGATTAATCCCATCAACCCAATTATACAACAAAAGATTAAGAGCCCATTCTAGAGTGGGTCAAGCAACGAAGAACCAAGAGGATCTTCTACTTGATGAGACAGAGATCCTCAACGCCCCCCGTGATTTTATTGGAGGGCAATAGAAAAGAGGAAGCACATCCCAACCTACAAAGATCCACCTCAATGTAATACGGCGGTAGGAGCCGACATCATCAAGTTAGACTACTCTAGGAACTAAAAACACCCAACTACCGTAGTTATCCGTCCAACGTACAAAGGCAAAGGCAAAGGGTAAGGCAGCAGCATTAGTTGCACCGTTAGAAAGAATCGAGCGCACGCACAAGACCTTTGCAATCTCAGATTAATTAACCCGGCCGATCAGAGAGACATAGTAGTGACGTGCGGACAAGAGGTGCTCGGGACCGATGATGAGACACCGGAGTCACTGTGGTTTATAAGAAAGATCCTGCTCACTTCGCCACTTAAATATTGATGAGGGAATGGACCAATTTTTTCATTTAATGACTAACACGCTCTTTTTTTTTTTTTTATTAACATGTTCCTCTGTTTTGCTAACATGCCTTCAAGGGCTTGCTTTGTTGCAATCTCATCTAAGTAGGTTACAAACAACTTGCTATGTAAGAAACATTAAATAAAAAAAATAATCCAAAAGCAGCTGTTAATAAAATTTGAGGGAGGGGAGCACCAGACCACCTAATTTTAGCTAATCATGGCATTGACGGAAGGTGTAAGAGAAGTTGAGATATCTTATAGTTATATTGTAAAACAGTCAATGATCCACTAAAATATCATCATAGTTCTATCCATTTACATCAAGACTCCTGTTTAAGCAGGCTGATAAGCTACCCTCTAGGCAACAGCAACAGAACAAGCATCACATGTCCTCCAAAAGTAAGACATAGCCAAGGTAAATTGAAGAGCTTTTTGAAAACAAGTTCATAGTTTTAAAATTTAATACATGCCTCTACATGTATCCAACTCAAAAGTCTCAAATTTAAAACAGTTCATATGTCAAACAAAACCATCGTGAACTTATGTTTCATATTCCACAAAGTCTACACTCTACAGCAACACTCAGGTCTTTTCAAACCTGAGCCTTGAGAGGTTGTAAAAACTTCATAATTAAGTATACAACGCAGACAAAGAATTTATATAATGGAACATATATAACTTGAATATCATTTTGTAGGATATTATAGGAGATCAATATTCATGATACCTTGGCAACAAGGACTCAAGGGTCAGAAATGCCCTTTCCCGAGATTTGCACTTCCACGGGTGTCCTCTCAGTGCCTCAAGTTCAGCAGCCTTTAAGAGAACAAGAGAAATTATTTTGGACATTTATTTACATCAAAAAATAACTAAAAAACAAACAGTCCGAGAGTGACACAGATAAGTAACTGAAATTAGATTACCAAAACAATGCAACAATAAAAAATAAAATGAATAAAAAAACAAAGCATGAATAATTTCATTTGGAGAAGAAGTGATAGCCAATGCCCTACTGCAGCTGAAGCATTTTGAGATTGGAGAAATGCTATAAAAACATTCTAGTGATTCTACACAATTCTTTGAGAGAGTATTATGATGCACAAAAGCACCATCAATAGATTTGGATGTAGGCACGATAACCCTTTTGTTTGCATGAACAGGAACTAACAGAGCAAGGTTGTAAATTGAGAAGTATCACCCTAAAGCATCTTATTATTCCTTCACGAAATTCTTCTGATGCCACAGAATGTGAAAGCATAGCTCCAGTGGTAATTTTCTTTTAGCACCACAACCATCTGAAACATTACATTTTTTAGGTTATTTCAATTCAAATTTTAACGGAACCAACAACAACTAACATCAAGTTGCAAAGCTGAAAAAGATTAGTGTGTATAGTTTTGGTGGTCACAACCATTTGGTTTATTCAAATTAAAAAAAATATGAAAGCTACATAATGGTCCAATGCAAATTAGCTATAAGAAAAGAATTGTCAAAAGAAATGTATGCCTAATTGTTAGATTACAAATTTATAGGGACATAAATTGCATGAAAACAAAAAAAAAATAAAACAAAAGGACTCTATGTATGCAACTAAGAACAAAGATGAAAATATAGAAAGATTGTTTTCATGGTTTAAACAGCAATCCCTCGTTATGTCTACATGTCATATTTAACCTCTTGATAGCAATCAATTTACAGATTGTTCAGTCCTATCATCAAGATAAACTTAAAAAGGTAAAACCAACAATCATCAAGAAGCACAGACCTGATTCAACAGACCAAAAAGATGGCATTTTCAAAAAAAAGTTCTTCTAGGCACATTAGCATCCCTTCTGCCACAGAATCACTGATCGCATGCCCACCTAATGGGTAACTGCCATTCCCAAAACCCCCATCCGAGTCAAACTTCTTCTTTCTACACTGCACCGCGGCATCCAGCAAAAAAGGAGAAAAGGGAACAAGGTATAACTGGGCAAACAATAGAAAACAACCCGATCAAATAAGCCATCATGAAGAACATCAAACCGACCCAAGTTCTTGGACCAAAAGTCAAAACACACGAGACAAGGCGCACTGAGTCAAAAGAGGGACAAGCTGTCGGGGATGTGAGGAGAGAGCGTACTGAAAGAGGGCTGCAAGGCGGCGGTGGGGGCGCTTGGAGGAAGTCGGCCATCTCGGCAAGGAAGGAGGCATCCTTCTTAGGGTTGCGGAAGGAGGACGAGGAGGTCGAGGAGGTAGGGCTTAAGGCGAGAGAAGACGAGCATTAGGATTTCCTCCGAGGGGGGTTTCTTCTGTCCCTCCAACATTGGGGGGTGGTCGCCTTCCTGGCCACTGGGGTTTTCTGGGCTCGAGAGACGTTCCAGAGAATTCTTAATGAAGCGCGCGTCTCAGAGCATGGGGCTTGGAGATAATGATTGATGGGCCGAACGAAAGCCCAGTAAGAGGAGAATCCCGGCTTGGATTTTGATAACAGTTCATCTTATAAGAGATCGATCAGGGACTGTGGGATTAAAATAGATAAGATGGATTTTGGAGTCCAGGATTCCAACTGATTGGCCATCATAAAAAACCCGGTTTAGGGTTTAGGGTTTTAGGGGTTTAGGGTTTAGGGTTAGGGGTTTAGGGTTTAGGGTTTAAGGTTTAGGGCTTTAGGGTTTAGAATTTAGGTTTAGGGTTTAGGTTTAGGTTTAGGGGCCCAGGTTTAGGTTTAGGGCCCAGGAGCCCAGGGCCCAGGCCCAGGGCCCAGGGCCCAGGCCCAGGGCCCAGGCCCAGGGCCCAGGCCCAGGGCCCAGGCCCAGGCCCAGGGCCCAGGGCCCAGGGCCCAGGGCCCAGGCCCAGGCCCAGGGCCCAGGGCCCAGGCCCAGGGCCCAGGGCCCAGGGCCCAGGGCCCAGGGCCCAGGGCCCAGGGCCCAGGGCCCAGGCCCAGGCCCAGGGCCCAGGGCCCAGGGCCCAGGGCCCAGGGCCCAGGCCCAGGCCCAGGCCCAGGCCCAGGCCCAGGGCCCAGGCCCAGGGGGCCCAGGGCCCAGGGCCCAGGCCCAGGCCCAGGCCCAGGGCCCAGGGCCCAGGCCCAGGGCCCAGGCCCAGGCCCAGGGCCCAGGGCCCAGGGCCCAGGGCCCAGGGCCCAGGCCCAGGGCCCAGGCCCAGGGCCCAGGCCCAGGCCCAGGGCCCAGGCCCAGGCCCAGGGCCCAGGCCCAGGCCCAGGGCCCAGGGCCCAGGCCCAGGGCCCAGGCCCAGGGCCCAGGGCCCAGGCCCAGGCCCAGGCCCAGGCCCAGGCCCAGGGCAGGCCCAGGCCCAGGGCCCAGGGCCCAGGGCCCAGGCCCAGGGGCCCAGGGCCCAGGCCCAGGGCCCAGGGCCCAGGGCCCAGGGCCCAGGGCCCAGGGCCCAGGCCCAGGGCCCAGGCCCAGGGCCCAGGGCCCAGGGCCCAGGGCCCAGGGCCCAGGGCCCAGGCCCAGGCCCCCAGGCCCAGGGGGCCCAGGGCCCAGGGCCCAGGGCCCAGGGCCCAGGCCCAGGGCCCAGGGCCCAGGCCCAGGCCCAGGGCCCAGGGCCCAGGGCCCAGGCCCCAGGCCCAGGGCCCAGGGCCCAGGGCCCAGGGCCCAGGGCCCAGGGCCCAGGGCCCAGGGCCCAGGCCCAGGGCCCAGGGGGCCCAGGCCCAGGGCCCAGGGCCCAGGGCCCAGGGCCCAGGGGCCCAGGGCCCAGGCCCAGGCCCAGGCCCAGGCCCAGGCCCAGGGCCCAGGGCCCAGGCCCAGGGCCCAGGGCCCAGGCCCAGGGCCCAGGCCCAGGGCCCAGGGCCCAGGCCCAGGCCCAGGCCCAGGGCCCAGGGCCCAGGGCCCAGGCCCAGGCCCAGGGCCCAGGCCCAGGGGCCCAGGCCCAGGGCCCAGGGCCCAGGGCCCAGGCCCAGGCCCAGGGCCCAGGGCCCAGGCCCCAGGGCCCAGGCCCAGGGCCCAGGCCCAGGGCCCAGGGCCCAGGCCCAGGCCCAGGGCCCAGGGCCCAGGGCCCAGGGCCCAGGGCCCAGGGCCCAGGGCCCAGGCCCAGGGCCCAGGGGCCCAGGGGCCCAGGGCCCAGGGCCCAGGCCCAGGGCCCAGGGCCCAGGGCCCAGGCCCAGGCCCAGGCCCAGGGCCCAGGCCCAGGGCCCAGGGCCCAGGGCCCAGGCCCAGGGCCCAGGCCCAGGCCCAGGGCCCAGGGCCCAGGGCCCAGGGCCCAGGGCCCAGGGCCCAGGCCCAGGGCCCAGGGCCCAGGGCCCAGGCCCAGGGCCCAGGGCCCAGGGCCCAGGCCCAGGGCCCAGGGCCCAGGCCCAGGGCCCAGGGCCCAGGCCCAGGCCCAGGGCCCAGGGCCCAGGCCCAGGGCCCAGGCCCAGGCCCAGGGCCCAGGGCCCAGGGCCCAGGGCCCAGGGCCCAGGCCCAGGCCCAGGGCCCAGGGCCCAGGGCCCAGGGCCCAGGGCCCAGGCCCAGGGCCCAGGGCCCAGGCCCAGGGCCCAGGCCCAGGGCCCAGGGCCCAGGGCCCAGGCCCAGGGCCCAGGGCCCAGGGCCCAGGGCCCAGGGCCCAGGGCCCAGGGCCCAGGGCCCAGGCCCAGGCCCAGGCCCAGGCCCAGGCCCAGGCCCAGGCCCAGGGCCCAGGGCCCAGGGCCCAGGGCCCAGGGCCCAGGGCCCAGGGCCCAGGGCCCAGGGCCCAGGGCCCAGGGCCCAGGCCCAGGGCCCAGGCCCAGGGCCCAGGGCCCAGGCCCAGGCCCAGGGCCCAGGCCCAGGGCCCAGGCCCAGGGCCCAGGGCCCAGGCCCAGGGCCCAGGCCCAGGCCCAGGCCCAGGGCCCAGGCCCAGGGCCCAGGGCCCAGGGCCCAGGGCCCAGGGCCCAGGGCCCAGGGCCCAGGCCCAGGCCCAGGCCCAGGGCCCAGGGCCCAGGGCCCAGGGCCCAGGGCCCAGGGCCCAGGGCCCAGGCCCAGGCCCAGGGCCCAGGCCCAGGCCCAGGGCCCAGGGCCCAGGCAGGCCCAGGCCCAGGCCCAGGGCCCAGGCCCAGGCCCAGGGCCCAGGGCCCAGGGCCCAGGCCCAGGCCCAGGGCCCAGGGCCCAGGGCCCAGGCCCAGGCCCAGGGCCCAGGGCCCAGGGCCCAGGCCCAGGCCCAGGCCCAGGCCCAGGGCCCAGGGCCCAGGGCCCAGGCCCAGGGCCCAGGGCCCAGGCCCAGGCCCAGGGCCCAGGGCCCAGGGCCCAGGGCCCAGGGCCCAGGGCCCAGGCCCAGGCCCAGGGCCCAGGCCCAGGCCCAGGCCCAGGCCCAGGGCCCAGGCCCAGGGCCCAGGCCCAGGCCCAGGCCCAGGGCCCAGGCCCAGGCCCAGGGCCCAGGGCCCAGGCCCAGGCCCAGGGCCCAGGGCCCAGGGCCCAGGCCCAGGGCCCAGGCCCAGGGCCCAGGGCCCAGGCCCAGGGCCCAGGGCCCAGGCCCAGGGCCCAGGCCCAGGGCCCAGGGCCCAGGCCCAGGCCCAGGCCCAGGCCCAGGCCCAGGCCCAGGGCCCAGGGCCCAGGGCCCAGGCCCAGGCCCAGGGCCCAGGCCCAGGCCCAGGGGCCCAGGGCCCAGGGCCCAGGCCCAGGGCCCAGGCCCAGGGCCCAGGGCCCAGGGCCCAGGCCCAGGGGCCCAGGGCCCAGGGCCCAGGCCCAGGGCCCAGGGCCCAGGGCCCAGGCCCAGGGCCCAGGGCCCAGGGCCCAGGGCCCAGGGCCCAGGGCCCAGGCCCAGGGCCCAGGCCCAGGCCCAGGGCCCAGGCCCAGGGCCCAGGCCCAGGGGCCCAGGGCCCAGGCCCAGGCCCAGGGCCCAGGGCCCAGGGCCCAGGGCCCAGGCCCAGGGCCCAGGGCCCAGGCCCAGGGCCCAGGCCCAGGCCCAGGGCCCAGGCCCAGGGCCCAGGCCCAGGCCCAGGGCCCAGGCCCAGGCCCAGGGCCCAGGGCCCAGGGCCCAGGGCCCAGGCCCAGGCCCAGGGCCCAGGGCCCAGGGCCCAGGGCCCAGGCCCAGGCCCAGGGCCCAGGGCCCAGGCCCAGGGCCCAGGGCCCAGGGCCCAGGGGCCCAGGCCCAGGGCCCAGGGCCCAGGGCCCAGGCCCAGGCCCAGGCCCAGGGCCCAGGGCCCAGGCCCAGGCCCAGGGCCCAGGGCCCAGGGCCCAGGGCCCAGGGCCCAGGCCCAGGCCCAGGCCCAGGCCCAGGGCCCAGGCCCAGGGCCCAGGGCCCAGGGCCCAGGGCCCAGGCCCAGGCCCAGGGCCCAGGCCCAGGCCCAGGGCCCAGGCCCAGGGCCCAGGCCCAGGGCCCAGGCCCAGGGCCCAGGGCCCAGGCCCAGGGCCCAGGGCCCAGGGCCCAGGCCCAGGGCCCAGGCCCAGGCCCAGGGGCCCAGGGCCCAGGGCCCAGGCCCAGGCCCAGGGCCCAGGGCCCAGGGCCCAGGCCCAGGGCCCAGGGCCCAGGGCCCAGGGCCCAGGGCCCAGGCCCAGGGCCCAGGGCCCAGGGCCCAGGGCCCAGGGCCCAGGCCCAGGCCCAGGGCCCAGGGCCAGGGGCCCAGGCCCAGGCCCAGGGCCCAGGGCCCAGGCCCAGGGCCCAGGCCCAGGGCCCAGGGCCCAGGGCCCAGGGCCCAGGGCCCAGGCCCAGGGCCCAGGCCCAGGCCCAGGGCCCAGGGCCCAGGCCCAGGGCCCAGGGCCCAGGGCCCAGGGCCCAGGGCCCAGGCCCAGGCCCAGGCCCAGGGCCCAGGGGGCCCAGGGCCCAGGGCCCAGGGCCCAGGGCCCAGGGCCCAGGGCCCAGGGCCCAGGCCCAGGCCCAGGCCCAGGCCCAGGGCCCAGGGCCCAGGGCCCAGGGCCCAGGGCCCAGGGCCCAGGCCCAGGGCCCAGGCCCAGGGCCCAGGGCCCAGGGCCCAGGGCCCAGGCCCAGGGGCCCAGGGCCCAGGCCCAGGGCCCAGGGCCCAGGCCCAGGGCCCAGGGCCCAGGGCCCAGGGCCCAGGGCCCAGGGCCCAGGCCCAGGGCCCAGGCCCAGGCCCAGGCCCAGGGCCCAGGGCCAGGGCCCAGGGCCCAGGCCCAGGGCCCAGGCCCAGGCCCAGGGCCCAGGGCCCAGGGGCCCAGGGCCCAGGGCCCAGGGCCCAGGCCCAGGGCCCAGGCCCAGGGCCCAGGGCCCAGGCCCAGGGCCCAGGGCCCAGGGCCCAGGGCCCAGGGCCCAGGGCCCAGGCCCTTAGGCCCAGGGCCCAGGGCCCAGGCCCAGGGCCCAGGGCCCAGGGCCCAGGGCCCAGGGCCCAGGCCCAGGGCCCAGGCCCAGGGCCCACCCAGGGCCCAGGGCCCAGGGCCCAGGCCCAGGGCCCAGGGCCCAGGGCCCAGGGCCCAGGGCCCAGGGCCCAGGGCCCAGGCCCAGGGCCCAGGCCCAGGGCCCAGGCCCAGGGCCCAGGCCCAGGGCCCAGGGCCCAGGGCCCAGGCCCAGGGCCCAGGCCCAGGCCCAGGGCCCAGGGCCCAGGGCCCAGGCCCAGGGCCCAGGGCCCAGGGCCCAGGGCCCAGGGCCCAGGCCCAGGCCCAGGCCCAGGGCCCAGGGCCCAGGGCCCAGGGCCCAGGGCCCAGGGCCCAGGCCCAGGCCCCCAGGCCCAGGGCCCAGGCCCAGGGCCCAGGGCCCAGGGCCCAGGGCCCAGGCCCAGGGCCCAGGGCCCAGGGCCCAGGGCCCAGGCCCAGGGCCCAGGGCCCAGGGCCCAGGGCCCAGGGCCCAGGGCCCAGGCCCAGGGCCCAGGCCCAGGCCCAGGGCCCAGGGCCCAGGGCCCAGGCCCAGGGCCCAGGGCCCAGGGCCCAGGGCCCAGGGCCCAGGGCCCAGGGCCCAGGGCCCAGGGCCCAGGGCCCAGGGCCCAGGCCCAGGGCCCAGGCCCAGGGCCCAGGGCCCAGGGCCCAGGCCCAGGGCCCAGGGGCCCAGGGCCCAGGGCCCAGGCCCAGGGCCCAGGGCCCAGGGGCCCAGGCCCAGGCCCAGGGCCCAGGGCCCAGGGCCCAGGGCCCAGGGCCCAGGGCCCAGGGCCCAGGGCCCAGGGCCCAGGCCCAGGGCCCAGGGCCCAGGCCCAGGGCCCAGGCCCAGGGCCCAGGGCCCAGGGCCCAGGGCCCAGGGCCCAGGGCCCAGGGCCCAGGGCCCAGGGCCCAGGGCCCAGGGCCCAGGGCCCAGGGCCCAGGGCCCAGGGCCCAGGGCCCAGGGGCCCAGGCCCAGGGCCCAGGGCCCAGGGCCCAGGGGCCCAGGCCCAGGGCCCAGGCCCAGGGCCCAGGGCCCAGGCCCAGGGCCCAGGGCCCAGGCCCAGGGCCCAGGGCCCAGGGCCCAGGGCCCAGGGCCCAGGGCCCAGGCCCAGGCCCAGGGCCCAGGGCCCAGGGCCCAGGCCCAGGGCCCAGGGCCCAGGGCCCAGGGCCCAGGGCCCAGGGCCCAGGGCCCAGGCCCAGGCCCAGGGCCCAGGGCCCAGGGCCCAGGGCCCAGGGCCCAGGGCCCAGGGCCCAGGGCCCAGGCCCAGGGCCCAGGGCCCAGGGCCCAGGCCCAGGCCCAGGCCCAGGCCCAGGGCCCAGGGCCCAGGCCCAGGGCCCAGGGCCCAGGCCCAGGCCCAGGGCCCAGGCCCAGGGCCCAGGCCCAGGGCCCAGGGCCCAGGCCCAGGGCCCAGGGCCCAGGGCCCAGGGCCCAGGCCCAGGGCCCAGGCCCAGGCCCAGGCCCAGGGCCCAGGGCCCAGGGGCCCAGGCCCAGGGCCCAGGGCCCAGGGCCCAGGGCCCAGGGCCCAGGGCCCAGGGCCCAGGGCCCAGGGCCCAGGGCCCAGGGCCCCAGGGCCCAGGGCCCAGGGCCCAGGGCCCAGGGCCCAGGGCCCAGGGCCCAGGCCCAGGCCCAGGGCCCAGGGCCCAGGGCCCAGGGCCCAGGGCCCAGGGGCCCAGGGCCCAGGCCCAGGCCCAGGCCCAGGCCCAGGGCCCAGGGCCCAGGGCCCAGGGCCCAGGGCCCAGGGCCCAGGGCCCAGGGCCCAGGGCCCAGGGCCCAGGCCCAGGGCCCAGGGCCCAGGGCCCAGGGCCCAGGGCCCAGGGCCCAGGCCCAGGGCCCAGGGCCCAGGCCCAGGGCCCAGGCCCAGGCCCAGGCCCAGGGCCCAGGGCCCAGGCCCAGGCCCAGGGCCCAGGGCCCAGGGCCCAGGCCCAGGGCCCAGGGCCCAGGGCCCAGGGCCCAGGGCCCAGGGCCCAGGGCCCAGGGCCCAGGGCCCAGGGCCCAGGGCCCAGGGCCCAGGCCCAGGCCCAGGGCCCAGGGCCCAGGGCCCAGGGCCCAGGGCCCAGGGCCCAGGGCCCAGGCCCAGGGCCCAGGGCCCAGGGCCCAGGCCCAGGGCCCAGGGCCCAGGGCCCAGGCCCAGGCCCAGGCCCAGGCCCAGGGCCCAGGCCCAGGGCCCAGGCCCAGGGCCCAGGGCCCAGGCCCAGGGCCCAGGGCCCAGGCCCAGGCCCAGGGCCCAGGGCCCAGGGCCCAGGGCCCAGGGCCCAGGCCCAGGGCCCAGGGCCCAGGGCCCAGGGCCCAGGGCCCAGGGCCCAGGGCCCAGGGCCCAGGGCCCAGGCCCAGGCCCAGGGCCCAGGGCCAGGCCCAGGCCCAGGGCCCAGGCCCAGGCCCAGGGCCCAGGGCCCAGGCCCAGGGCCCAGGCCCAGGCCCAGGGCCCAGGGCCCAGGGCCCAGGGCCCAGGCCCAGGGCCCAGGCCCAGGGCCCAGGGCCCAGGCCCAGGGCCCAGGGCCCAGGGGCCCAGGCCCAGGCCCAGGGCCCAGGCCCAGGGCCCAGGGCCCAGGCCCAGGCCCAGGGCCCAGGGCCCAGGCCCAGGGCCCAGGGCCCAGGGCCCAGGCCCAGGCCCAGGGCCCAGGGCCCAGGGCCCAGGGCCCAGGCCCAGGCCCAGGCCCAGGCCCAGGGCCCAGGGCCCAGGGCCCAGGGCCCAGGCCCAGGGCCCAGGCCCAGGGCCCAGGCCCAGGGCCCAGGCCCAGGGCCCAGGGGCCCAGGGCCCAGGGCCCAGGGCCCAGGGCCCAGGGCCCAGGGCCCAGGGCCCAGGGCCCAGGGCCCAGGGCCCAGGGCCCAGGGCCCAGGCCCAGGGCCCAGGGCCCAGGGCCCAGGGCCCAGGGCCCAGGGCCCAGGGCCCAGGGCCCAGGGCCCAGGGCCCAGGGCCCAGGGCCCAGGGCCCAGGGCCCAGGCCCAGGGCCCAGGGCCCAGGCCCAGGGCCCAGGCCCAGGGCCCAGGGCCCAGGCCCAGGCCCAGGGCCCAGGCCCAGGCCCAGGGCCCAGGCCCAGGGCCCAGGGCCCAGGCCCAGGCCCAGGCCTGGCCCAGGCCCAGGGCCCAGGGGCCCAGGGCCCAGGGCCCAGGCCCAGGGCCCAGGGCCCAGGGCCCAGGGCCCAGGGCCCAGGCCCAGGCCCAGGGCCCAGGGCCCAGGCCCAGGGCCCAGGCCCAGGGCCCAGGCCCCCAGGGCCCAGGGCCCAGGGCCCAGGGCCCAGGGCCCAGGGCCCAGGCCCAGGGCCCAGGGCCCAGGGCCCAGGGCCCAGGGCCCAGGGGCCCAGGGCCCAGGGCCCAGGGGCCCAGGGCCCAGGGCCCAGGCCCAGGCCCAGGGCCCAGGCCCAGGCCCAGGGCCCAGGCCCAGGGCCCAGGGCCCAGGGCCCAGGGCCCAGGCCCAGGCCCAGGCCCAGGGGCCCAGGCCCAGGCCCAGGGCCCAGGCCCAGGGCCCAGGGCCCAGGGCCCAGGGCCCAGGGCCCAGGGCCCAGGGCCCAGGGCCCAGGGCCCAGGGCCCAGGGCCCAGGGCCCAGGGCCCAGGCCCAGGGCCCAGGGCCCAGGGCCCAGGGCCCAGGGCCCAGGGCCCAGGGCCCAGGGCCCAGGGCCCAGGGCCCAGGCCCAGGGCCCAGGGCCCAGGCCCAGGCCCAGGGGCCCAGGCCCAGGCCCAGGGCCCAGGGCCCAGGGCCCAGGCCCAGGGCCCAGGGCCCAGGCCCAGGCCCAGGGCCCAGGGCCCAGGGGCCCAGGCCCAGGGCCCAGGGCCCAGGGCCCAGGGCCCAGGGCCCAGGGCCCAGGCCCAGGGCCCAGGGCCCAGGCCCAGGGCCCAGGCCCAGGGCCCAGGGCCCAGGCCCAGGGCCCAGGCCCAGGGCCCAGGCCCAGGCCCAGGCCCAGGGCCCAGGGCCCAGGCCCAGGGCCCAGGCCCAGGGCCCAGGCCCAGGGCCCAGGGCCCAGGGCCCAGGGCCCAGGGCCCAGGGCCCAGGCCCAGGGCCCAGGGCCCAGGGCCCAGGGCCCAGGCCCAGGGGCCCAGGCCCAGGCCCAGGGCCCAGGGCCCAGGCCCAGGGCCCAGGGCCCAGGCCCAGGCCCAGGCCCAGGGCCCAGGCCCAGGGCCCAGGCCAGGGCCCAGGCCCAGGGCCCAGGGCCCAGGGCCCAGGGCCCAGGCCCAGGGCCCAGGCCCAGGCCCAGGCCCAGGGCCCAGGCCCAGGCCCAGGCCCAGGGCCCAGGGCCCAGGCCCAGGGCCCAGGGCCCAGGCCCAGGGCCCAGGCCCAGGGCCCAGGCCCAGGGCCCAGGGGCCCAGGGCCCAGGGCCCAGGGCCCAGGGGCCCAGGGCCCAGGCCCAGGCCCAGGGCCCAGGGGCCCAGGCCCAGGGCCCAGGCCCAGGCCCAGGGCCCAGGGCCCAGGCCCAGGGCCCAGGGCCCAGGGCCCAGGCCCAGGGCCCAGGCCCAGGCCCAGGCCCAGGGCCCAGGCCCAGGGCCCAGGGCCCAGGGCCCAGGGCCCAGGGCCCAGGCCCAGGGCCCAGGGCCCAGGGCCCAGGGCCCAGGCCCAGGCCCAGGGCCCAGGGCCCAGGGCCCAGGCCCAGGGCCCAGGGCCCAGGGCCCAGGCCCAGGCCCAGGCCCAGGGCCCAGGCCCAGGCCCAGGGCCCAGGGCCCAGGGCCCAGGGCCCAGGGCCCAGGGCCCAGGGCCCAGGCCCAGGGCCCAGGGGCCCAGGGCCCAGGGCCCAGGGCCCAGGGCCCAGGGCCCAGGCCCAGGGCCCAGGCCCAGGGCCCAGGGCCCAGGGCCCAGGGCCCAGGGCCCAGGGCCCAGGGGCCCAGGGCCCAGGCCCAGGCCCAGGCCCAGGCCCAGGGCCCAGGGCCCAGGGCCCAGGGCCCAGGGCCCAGGGCCCAGGCCCAGGGCCCAGGGCCCAGGCCCAGGGCCCAGGGCCCAGGGCCCAGGCCCAGGCCCAGGGCCCAGGCCCAGGGCCCAGGGCCCAGGGCCCAGGCCCAGGGCCCAGGGCCCAGGGCCCAGGGCCCAGGGCCCAGGCCCAGGCCCAGGCCCAGGGCCCAGGGCCCAGGCCCAGGCCCAGGGCCCAGGGCCCAGGGCCCAGGCCCAGGGCCCAGGCCCAGGGCCCAGGCCCAGGCCCAGGCCCAGGGCCCAGGGCCCAGGGCCCAGGGCCCAGGCCCAGGGCCCAGGGCCCAGGCCCAGGCCCAGGGCCCAGGGCCCAGGGCCCAGGGCCCAGGGCCCAGGGCCCAGGGCCCAGGGCCCAGGCCCAGGGCCCAGGCCCAGGCCCAGGCCCAGGCCCAGGCCCAGGCCCAGGGCCCAGGCCCAGGGCCCAGGGCCCAGGCCCAGGCCCAGGCCCAGGCCCAGGGCCCAGGCCCAGGGCCCAGGCCCAGGCCCAGGCCCAGGCCCAGGGCCCAGGGCCCAGGGCCCAGGGCCCAGGGCCCAGGCCCAGGGCCCAGGGCCCAGGGCCCAGGGCCCAGGGCCCAGGGCCCAGGGCCCAGGCCCAGGCCCAGGCCCAGGGCCCAGGGCCCAGGGGCCCAGGGCCCAGGCCCCCAGGCCCAGGCCCAGGGCCCAGGGCCCAGGCCCAGGGCCCAGGGCCCAGGCCCAGGGCCCAGGGCCCAGGCCCAGGGCCCAGGCCCAGGGCCCAGGGCCCAGGCCCAGGGCCCAGGCCCAGGGCCCAGGGCCCAGGGCCCAGGGCCCAGGCCCAGGGCCCAGGGCCCAGGGCCCAGGGCCCAGGCCCAGGGGCCCAGGCCCAGGGCCCAGGGCCCAGGGCCCAGGGCCCAGGGCCCAGGGCCCAGGGCCCAGGGCCCAGGGCCCAGGGCCCAGGGCCCAGGGCCCAGGCCCAGGGCCCAGGGCCCAGGCCCAGGGCCCAGGCCCAGGGCCCAGGGCCCAGGCCCAGGGCCCAGGGCCCAGGCCCAGGGCCCAGGGCCCAGGCCCAGGGCCCAGGGCCCAGGGCCCAGGCCCAGGGCCCAGGCCCAGGGCCCAGGGCCCAGGGCCCAGGGCCCAGGGGCCCAGGGCCCAGGGCCCAGGGCCCAGGCCCAGGGCCCAGGCCCAGGGCCCAGGCCCAGGGCCCAGGCCCAGGGGCCCAGGCCCAGGGCCCAGGGCCCAGGGCCCAGGCCCAGGGCCCAGGGCCCAGGGCCCAGGCCCAGGCCCAGGCCCAGGGCCCAGGCCCAGGGCCCAGGCCCAGGCCCAGGCCCAGGGCCCAGGGCCCAGGGCCCAGGGCCCAGGGCCCAGGCCCAGGGCCCAGGCCCAGGCCCAGGGCCCAGGGCCCAGGGCCCAGGCCCAGGGCCCAGGGCCCAGGGCCCAGGCCCAGGGCCCAGGCCCAGGCCCAGGGCCCAGGCCCAGGGCCCAGGGCCCAGGGCCCAGGCCCAGGGCCCAGGCCCAGGGCCCAGGGCCCAGGCCCAGGGCCCAGGGCCCAGGCCCAGGGCCCAGGGCCCAGGCCCAGGCCCAGGCCCAGGCCCAGGGCCCAGGCCCAGGCCCAGGGCCCAGGGCCCAGGGCCCAGGGCCAGGGCCCAGGGCCCAGGGCCCAGGCCCAGGGCCCAGGGCCCAGGGCCCAGGCCCAGGCCCAGGGCCCAGGGCCCAGGGCCCAGGGCCCAGGCCCAGGGCCCAGGCCCAGGGCCCAGGGCCCAGGGCCCAGGGCCCAGGCCCAGGGCCCAGGGCCCAGGGCCCAGGCCCAGGCCCAGGGCCCAGGGCCCAGGCCCAGGGCCCAGGGCCCAGGGCCCAGGGGCCCAGGCCCAGGGCCCAGGGCCCAGGCCCAGGGCCCAGGGCCCAGGGCCCAGGGGCCCAGGGCCCAGGGCCCAGGGCCCAGGGCCCAGGCCCAGGGCCCAGGGCCCAGGCCCAGGGGCCCAGGCCCAGGCCCAGGCCCAGGGCCCAGGCCCAGGGGCCCAGGGCCCAGGGCCCAGGGCCCAGGCCCAGGCCCAGGCCCAGGGCCCAGGGCCCAGGCCCAGGCCCAGGCCCAGGCCCAGGGCCCAGGCCCAGGGCCCAGGCCCAGGCCCAGGGCCCAGGCCCAGGGCCCAGGGCCCAGGGCCCAGGGCCCAGGGCCCAGGGCCCAGGGCCCAGGGCCCAGGGCCCAGGGGGCCCAGGGCCCAGGGCCCAGGCCCAGGCCCAGGGCCCAGGGCCCAGGCCCAGGGCCCAGGGCCCAGGGCCCAGGGCCCAGGGCCCAGGGCCCAGGCCCAGGCCCAGGGCCCAGGGCCCAGGGCCCAGGGCCAGGGCCCAGGGCCCAGGGCCCAGGGCCCAGGGCCCAGGGCCCAGGGCCCAGGGCCCAGGGCCCAGGCCCAGGCCCAGGGCCCAGGGCCCAGGGCCCAGGGCCCAGGGCCCAGGGCCCAGGGCCCAGGGCCCAGGCCCAGGGCCCAGGGCCCAGGGCCCAGGGCCCAGGCCCAGGGCCCAGGGCCCAGGGCCCAGGGCCCAGGGCCCAGGGCCCAGGCCCAGGGCCCAGGGCCCAGGGCCCAGGGGCCCAGGCCCAGGGCCCAGGGCCCAGGGCCCAGGCCCAGGGCCCAGGGCCCAGGGCCCAGGGCCCAGGCCCAGGGCCCAGGGCCCAGGGCCCAGGGCCCAGGCCCAGGGCCCAGGCCCAGGCCCAGGGCCCAGGGCCCAGGGCCCAGGCCCAGGGCCCAGGCCCAGGGCCCAGGCCCAGGGCCCAGGCCCAGGGCCCAGGGCCCAGGGCCCAGGCCCAGGGCCCAGGGCCCAGGGCCCAGGGCCCAGGCCCAGGGCCCAGGGCCCAGGCCCAGGCCCAGGGGCCCAGGGCCCAGGCCCAGGGCCCAGGCCCAGGGCCCAGGGCCCAGGGCCCAGGGCCCAGGGCCCAGGGCCCAGGCCCAGGGCCCAGGGCCCAGGGCCCAGGGCCCAGGCCCAGGGCCCAGGCCCAGGCCCAGGGCCCAGGCCCAGGGCCCAGGGCCCAGGGCCCAGGGCCCAGGCCCAGGCCCAGGCCCAGGGCCCAGGGCCCAGGCCCAGGGCCCAGGCCCAGGGCCCAGGGCCCAGGGCCCAGGGCCCAGGGCCCAGGCCCAGGGCCCAGGGCCCAGGCCCAGGCCCAGGCCCAGGGCCCAGGGCCCAGGGCCCAGGGCCCAGGGCCCAGGGCCCAGGGCCCAGGCCCAGGGCCCAGGGCCCAGGGCCCAGGCCCAGGCCCAGGGCCCAGGGCCCAGGGCCCAGGGCCCAGGCCCAGGCCCAGGGCCCAGGGCCCAGGGCCCAGGGCCCAGGCCCAGGCCCAGGCCCAGGCCCAGGGCCCAGGCCCAGGCCCAGGCCCAGGGCCCAGGGCCCAGGCCCAGGGCCCAGGGCCCAGGGCCCAGGGGCCCAGGGCCCAGGGCCCAGGCCCAGGCCCAGGCCCAGGCCCAGGGCCCAGGCCCAGGCCCAGGCCCAGGGCCCAGGGCCCAGGGCCCAGGGCCCAGGCCCAGGGCCCAGGGCCCAGGGCCCAGGGCCCAGGGCCCAGGGCCCAGGGCCCAGGGCCCAGGGCCCAGGGCCCAGGGCCCAGGGCCCAGGGGCCCAGGCCCAGGGCCCAGGCCCAGGCCCAGGGCCCAGGGCCCAGGCCCAGGGCCCAGGGCCCAGGGCCCAGGGCCCAGGCCCAGGGCCCAGGGCCCAGGGCCCAGGGCCCAGGGCCCAGGGCCCAGGGGCCCAGGCCCAGGCCCAGGCCCAGGCCCAGGCCCAGGGCCCAGGCCCAGGCCCAGGGCCCAGGGCCCAGGCCCAGGGCCCAGGCCCAGGGCCCAGGGCCCAGGGCCCAGGGCCCAGGCCCAGGGCCCAGGGCCCAGGGCCCAGGGCCCAGGCCCAGGGCCCAGGCCCAGGCCCAGGGCCCAGGGCCCAGGGCCCAGGGCCCAGGCCCAGGGGCCCAGGGCCCAGGGCCAGGGGCCCAGGGCCCAGGGCCCAGGGCCCAGGGCCCAGGGCCCAGGGCCCAGGGCCCAGGGGCCCAGGCCCAGGCCCAGGCCCAGGCCCAGGCCCAGGGCCCAGGCCCAGGCCCAGGGCCCAGGGCCCAGGGCCCAGGGCCCAGGGCCCAGGGCCCAGGGCCCAGGGCCCAGGGCCCAGGGCCCAGGGCCCAGGGCCAGGGCCCAGGCCCAGGGCCCAGGGCCAGGGCCCAGGGCCCAGGGGCCCAGGCCCAGGGCCCAGGCCCAGGGCCCAGGCCCAGGGCCCAGGGGGCCCAGGCCCAGGCCCAGGGCCCAGGGCCCAGGCCCAGGGCCCAGGGCCCAGGGCCCAGGGCCCAGGCCCAGGCCCAGGGCCCAGGGCCCAGGGCCCAGGGCCCAGGGCCCAGGGCCCAGGGCCCAGGGCCCAGGGCCCAGGGCCCAGGGCCCAGGGCCCAGGGGCCCAGGGCCCAGGGCCCAGGCCCAGGGCCCAGGGCCCAGGCCCAGGGCCCAGGGCCCAGGGCCCAGGGCCCAGGGCCCAGGGCCCAGGGCCCAGGCCCAGGCCCAGGGCCCAGGGCCCAGGGCCCAGGCCCAGGGCCCAGGCCCAGGCCCAGGCCCAGGGCCCAGGGCCCAGGCCCAGGGCCCAGGGGCCAGGCCCAGGCCCAGGGGCCCAGGGCCCAGGGCCCAGGGCCCAGGGCCCAGGCCCAGGGCCCAGGGCCCAGGCCCAGGGCCCAGGGGCCCAGGGCCCAGGGCCCAGGCCCAGGGCCCAGGGCCCAGGGCCCAGGCCCAGGCCCAGGCCCAGGCCCAGGCCCAGGGCCCAGGGCCCAGGGCCCAGGCCCAGGGCCCAGGCCCAGGGCCCAGGGCCCAGGCCCAGGGCCCAGGGCCCAGGGCCCAGGCCCAGGCCCAGGCCCAGGGCCCAGGCCCAGGCCCAGGGCCCAGGCCCAGGGCCCAGGCCCAGGGCCCAGGCCCAGGCCCAGGGCCCAGGGCCCAGGCCCAGGGCCCAGGCCCAGGGCCCAGGCCCAGGGCCCAGGGCCCAGGCCCAGGGCCCAGGGCCCAGGCCCAGGGCCCAGGCCCAGGCCCAGGCCCAGGCCCAGGGCCCAGGCCCAGGGCCCAGGGCCCAGGCCCAGGCCCAGGGCCCAGGGCCCAGGCCCAGGCCCAGGGCCCAGGGCCCAGGCCCAGGGCCCAGGCCCAGGGCCCAGGGCCCAGGCCCAGGCCCAGGGCCCAGGGCCCAGGGCCCAGGCCCAGGGCCCAGGGCCCAGGGCCCAGGGCCCAGGGCCCAGGGCCCAGGGCCCAGGCCCAGGGCCCAGGGCCCAGGCCCAGGCCCAGGCCCAGGCCCAGGCCCAGGGCCCAGGGCCCAGGCCCAGGGGCCCAGGCCCAGGCCCAGGGGCCCAGGGCCCAGGGCCAGGGCCCAGGCCCAGGGCCCAGGGCCCAGGCCCAGGGCCCAGGCCCAGGGCCCAGGGCCCAGGGCCCAGGGCCCAGGGCCCAGGGCCCAGGCCCAGGGCCCAGGGCCAGGGCCCAGGCCCAGGGCCCAGGCCCAGGCCCAGGCCCAGGGCCCAGGGCCCAGGGCCCAGGGCCCAGGCCCAGGCCCAGGGCCCAGGCCCAGGCCCAGGGCCCAGGGCCCAGGGCCCAGGCCCAGGGCCCAGGCCCAGGGCCCAGGCCCAGGGCCCAGGCCCAGGCCCAGGGCCCAGGGCCCAGGGCCCAGGCCCAGGGCCCAGGGCCCAGGGCCCAGGCCCAGGCCCAGGGCCCAGGGCCCAGGGCCCAGGGCCCAGGCCCAGGGCCCAGGGCCCAGGGCCCAGGGCCCAGGCCCAGGCCCAGGGCCCAGGCCCAGGCCCAGGCCCAGGGCCCAGGGCCCAGGGCCCAGGGCCAGGGCCCAGGCCCAGGGCCCAGGGCCCAGGGCCCAGGGCCCAGGGCCCAGGCCCAGGCCCAGGGCCCAGGCCCAGGGGCCCAGGGCCCAGGCCCAGGCCCAGGCCCAGGGCCCAGGGGGGCCCAGGGGCCCAGGGCCCAGGGCCCAGGGCCCAGGCCCAGGGCCCAGGGCCCAGGGCCCAGGGCCCAGGCCCAGGGCCCAGGCCCAGGGCCCAGGGCCCAGGCCCAGGGCCCAGGGCCCAGGGCCCAGGGCCCAGGGCCCAGGGCCCAGGCCCAGGCCCAGGCCCAGGGCCCAGGGCCCAGGCCCAGGGCCCAGGGCCCAGGGCCCAGGGCCCAGGGCCCAGGCCCAGGGCCCAGGGCCCAGGGCCCAGGGCCCAGGGCCCAGGGCCCAGGGCCCAGGGCCCAGGGCCCAGGCCCAGGGCCCAGGGCCCAGGCCCAGGGCCCAGGGCCCAGGCCCAGGCCCAGGCCCAGGGCCCAGGGCCCAGGGCCCAGGGCCCAGGGCCCAGGGCCCAGGGCCCAGGGCCCAGGGCCCAGGGCCCAGGCCCAGGCCCAGGGCCCAGGCCCAGGCCCAGGGCCCAGGCCCAGGGCCCAGGCCCAGGGCCCAGGGCCCAGGGCCCAGGCCCAGGGCCCAGGGCCCAGGGCCCAGGGCCCAGGGCCCAGGGCCCAGGGCCCAGGGCCCAGGCCCAGGCCCAGGGCCCAGGGCCCAGGGCCCAGGGCCCAGGCCCAGGGCCCAGGCCCAGGCCCAGGGCCCAGGCCCAGGGCCCAGGCCCAGGGCCCAGGGCCCAGGGCCCAGGGCCCAGGGCCCAGGCCCAGGGCCCAGGGCCCAGGGCCCAGGCCCAGGCCCAGGGCCCAGGCCCAGGGCCCAGGGCCCAGGGCCCAGGCCCAGGCCCAGGCCCAGGGCCCAGGCCCAGGGCCCAGGCCCAGGGCCCAGGGCCCAGGGCCCAGGGCCCAGGGCCCAGGCCCAGGCCCAGGGCCCAGGGCCCAGGGCCCAGGGCCCAGGGCCCAGGGCCCAGGCCCAGGGCCCAGGGCCCAGGGCCCAGGGCCCAGGCCCAGGCCCAGGCCCAGGGCCCAGGGCCCAGGGCCCAGGCCCAGGCCCAGGGCCCAGGCCCAGGGCCCAGGGCCCAGGCCCAGGCCCAGGCCCAGGGCCCAGGGCCCAGGGCCCAGGGCCCAGGGCCCAGGCCCAGGCCCAGGGCCCAGGGCCCAGGGCCCAGGGCCCAGGGCCCAGGCCCAGGGCCCAGGCCCAGGGCCCAGGCCCAGGGCCCAGGCCCAGGCCCAGGGCCCAGGGCCCAGGGCCCAGGGCCCAGGCCCAGGCCCAGGGCCCAGGGCCCAGGGCCCAGGGCCCAGGCCCAGGGCCCAGGGCCCAGGCCCAGGCCCAGGGCCCAGGCCCAGGCCCAGGCCCAGGCCCAGGGCCCAGGGCCCAGGGCCCAGGGCCCAGGCCCAGGGCCCAGGCCCAGGGCCCAGGGCCCAGGGCCCAGGCCCAGGGCCCAGGCCCAGGGCCCAGGGCCCAGGGCCCAGGCCCAGGGCCCAGGGCCCAGGGCCCAGGCCCAGGCCCAGGGCCCAGGGCCCAGGGCCCAGGGCCCAGGGCCCAGGGCCCAGGGCCCAGGGCCCAGGCCCAGGGCCCAGGCCCAGGGCCCAGGGCCCAGGCCCAGGCCCAGGGCCCAGGGCCCAGGCCCAGGGGGCCCAGGGCCCAGGGCCCAGGGCCCAGGGCCCAGGCCCAGGGCCCAGGGCCCAGGGCCCAGGGCCCAGGGCCCAGGGCCCAGGCCCAGGGCCCAGGGCAGGCCCAGGCCCAGGGCCCAGGGCCCAGGGCCCAGGGCCCAGGGCCCAGGGCCCAGGCCCAGGGCCCAGGGCCCAGGGCCCAGGGCCCAGGCCCAGGCCCAGGGCCCAGGCCCAGGGCCCAGGGGCCCAGGCCCAGGGCCCAGGCCCAGGGCCCAGGCCCAGGGCCCAGGGCCCAGGCCCAGGCCCAGGGCCCAGGGCCCAGGCCCAGGGCCCAGGCCCAGGCCCAGGCCCAGGGCCCAGGGCCCAGGGCCCAGGCCCAGGGCCCAGGCCCAGGGCCCAGGCCCAGGGCCCAGGGCCCAGGGCCCAGGGGGCCCAGGGCCCAGGGCCCAGGGCCCAGGGCCCAGGGCCCAGGCCCAGGGCCCAGGGCCCAGGCCCAGGGCCCAGGGCCCAGGGCCCAGGGCCCAGGCCCAGGCCCAGGGCCCAGGCCCAGGGCCCAGGCCCAGGGCCCAGGGCCCAGGGCCCAGGCCCAGGGCCCAGGCCCAGGCCCAGGGCCCAGGGCCCAGGCCCAGGCCCAGGCCCAGGCCCAGGCCCAGGCCCAGGGCCCAGGGCCCAGGCCCAGGGCCCAGGCCCAGGCCCAGGGCCCAGGGCCCAGGGCCCAGGCCCAGGGCCCAGGGCCCAGGGCCCAGGGCCCAGGCCCAGGCCCAGGCCCAGGGCCCAGGCCCAGGCCCAGGGCCCAGGCCCAGGGCCCAGGGCCCAGGCCCAGGCCCAGGGCCCAGGGCCCAGGCCCAGGCCCAGGCCCAGGCCCAGGGCCCAGGCCCAGGCCCAGGCCCAGGCCCAGGCCCAGGCCCAGGGCCCAGGCCCAGGGCCCAGGCCCAGGCCCAGGGCCCAGGCCCAGGCCCAGGGCCCAGGGCCCAGGGCCCAGGGCCCAGGCCCAGGGCCCAGGCCCAGGCCCAGGGCCCAGGGCCCAGGGCCCAGGGCCCAGGGCCCAGGGCCCAGGGCCCAGGGCCCAGGGCCCAGGCCCAGGGCCCAGGGCCCAGGCCCAGGCCCAGGGCCCAGGGCCCAGGGCCCAGGGCCAGGGCCCAGGGCCCAGGGCCCAGGGCCCAGGGCCCAGGCCCAGGGCCCAGGGCCCAGGGCCCAGGGCCCAGGGCCCAGGGCCCAGGGCCCAGGCCCAGGCCCAGGGCCCAGGGCCCAGGGCCCAGGCCCAGGGCCCAGGGCCCAGGGCCCAGGGCCCAGGGCCCAGGGCCCAGGCCCAGGGCCCAGGCCCAGGGCCCAGGGCCCAGGCCCAGGGCCCAGGCCCAGGGCCCAGGCCCAGGGCCCAGGCCCAGGCCCAGGGCCCAGGGCCCAGGGCCCAGGGCCCAGGCCCAGGGCCCAGGGCCAGGGCCCAGGCCCAGGGCCCAGGGCCCAGGGCCCAGGGCCCAGGGCCCAGGGCCCAGGGCCCAGGGCCCAGGGCCCAGGGGCCCAGGGCCCAGGGCCCAGGCCCAGGCCCAGGGGCCCAGGGCCCAGGGCCAGGGCCCAGGCCCAGGGCCCAGGGCCCAGGCCCAGGCCCAGGCCCAGGCCCAGGCCCAGGGCCCAGGGCCCAGGGCCCAGGGCCCAGGGCCCAGGGCCCAGGGCCCAGGGCCCAGGGCCCAGGGCCCAGGCCCAGGCCCAGGGCCCAGGGCCCAGGGCCCAGGCCCAGGGCCCAGGCCCAGGGCCCAGGCCCAGGGCCCAGGGCCCAGGGCCCAGGCCCAGGCCCAGGGCCCAGGCCCAGGCCCAGGGCCCAGGCCCAGGCCCAGGGCCCAGGGCCCAGGGCCCAGGGCCAGGGCCCAGGGCCCAGGGCCCAGGGCCCAGGGCCCAGGGCCCAGGGCCCAGGGCCCAGGGCCCAGGCCCAGGCCCAGGGCCCAGGGCCCAGGGCCCAGGGCCCAGGCCCAGGCCCAGGCCCAGGCCCAGGCCCAGGGCCCAGGGCCCAGGGCCCAGGGCCCAGGGCCCAGGGCCCAGGGCCCAGGCCCAGGGCCCAGGGCCCAGGCCCAGGGCCCAGGGCCCAGGGCCCAGGGCCCAGGGCCCAGGGCCCAGGGCCCAGGGCCCAGGGCCCAGGGCCCAGGGCCCAGGCCCAGGCCCAGGGCCCAGGCCCAGGGCCCAGGGCCCAGGGCCCAGGGCCCAGGGCCCAGGGCCCAGGGCCCAGGGCCCAGGCCCAGGGCCCAGGGCCCAGGCCCAGGGCCCAGGCCCAGGGCCCAGGCCCAGGCCCAGGCCCAGGGCCCAGGGCCCAGGGCCCAGGGCCCAGGGCCCAGGGCCCAGGCCCAGGGCCCAGGGCCCAGGGCCCAGGCCCAGGGCCCAGGCCCAGGGCCCAGGGCCCAGGGCCCAGGGCCCAGGCCCAGGGCCCAGGGCCCAGGGCCCAGGGCCCAGGGCCCAGGCCCAGGCCCAGGGCCCAGGGCCCAGGGGGCCCAGGGCCCAGGGCCCAGGGCCCAGGCCCAGGCCCAGGCCCAGGGCCCAGGCCCAGGCCCAGGCCCAGGGCCCAGGGCCCAGGCCCAGGGCCTCCAGGCCCAGGGCCCAGGGCCCAGGGCCCAGGGCCCAGGCCCAGGCCCAGGGCCCAGGCCCAGGGCCCAGGGCCCAGGGCCCAGGGCCCAGGGCCCAGGGCCCAGGGCCCAGGGCCCAGGGCCCAGGGCCCAGGCCCAGGGCCCAGGGCCCAGGGCCCAGGGCCCAGGCCCAGGCCCAGGGCCCAGGGCCCAGGGCCCAGGGCCCAGGGCCCAGGGCCCAGGAGGCCCAGGGCCCAGGGCCCAGGCCCAGGCCCAGGCCCAGGCCCAGGGCCCAGGGCCCAGGGCCCAGGGCCCAGGCCCAGGGCCCAGGCCCAGGGCCCAGGGCCCAGGCCCAGGGCCCAGGGCCCAGGGCCCAGGGCCCAGGGCCCAGGGCCCAGGGCCCAGGGCCCAGGGCCCAGGGCCCAGGCCCAGGGCCCAGGCCCAGGGCCCAGGCCCAGGCCCAGGGCCCAGGGCCCAGGGCCCAGGGCCCAGGGCCCAGGCCCAGGGCCCAGGCCCAGGGCCCAGGGCCCAGGGCCCAGGGCCCAGGCCCAGGGCCCAGGGCCCAGGCCCAGGGCCCAGGGCCCAGGCCCAGGGCCCAGGCCCAGGGCCCAGGCCCAGGGCCCAGGGCCCAGGGCCCAGGCCCAGGGCCCAGGGCCCAGGCCCAGGCCCAGGGCCCAGGGCCCAGGCCCAGGCCCAGGGCCCAGGCCCAGGCCCAGGGCCCAGGGCCCAGGCCCAGGGCCCAGGGCCCAGGGCCCAGGGCCCAGGCCCAGGGCCCAGGCCCAGGGCCCAGGCCCAGGCCCAGGGCCCAGGCCCAGGGCCCAGGCCCAGGCCCAGGGCCCAGGGCCCAGGGCCCAGGGCCCAGGGCCCAGGCCCAGGCCCAGGCCCAGGCCCAGGGCCCAGGCCCAGGCCCAGGGCCCAGGGCCCAGGCCCAGGGCCCAGGGGCCCAGGGCCCAGGGCCCAGGGCCCAGGCCCAGGCCCAGGGCCCAGGGCCCAGGGCCCAGGGCCCAGGGCCCAGGCCCAGGCCCAGGCCCAGGCCCAGGCCAGGGCCCAGGGCCCAGGCCCAGGGCCCAGGGCCCAGGGCCCAGGGCCCAGGCCCAGGGCCCAGGCCCAGGGCCCAGGGCCCAGGGCCCAGGGCCCAGGCCCAGGCCCAGGCCCAGGGCCCAGGCCCAGGGCCCAGGGCCCAGGCCCAGGGCCCAGGGCCCAGGGCCCAGGGCCCAGGCCCAGGGCCCAGGCCCAGGCCCAGGGCCCAGGGCCCAGGGGCCCAGGCCCAGGGGCCCAGGGCCCAGGCCCAGGGCCCAGGGCCCAGGGCCCAGGCCCAGGGCCCAGGGCCCAGGCCCAGGGCCCAGGGCCCAGGGCCCAGGGCCCAGGGCCCAGGCCCAGGCCCAGGGCCCAGGGCCCAGGCCCAGGGCCCAGGCCCAGGGGCCCAGGCCCAGGCCCAGGGCCCAGGGCCCAGGGCCCAGGGCCCAGGGCCCAGGGCCCAGGGCCCAGGGCCCAGGGCCCAGGCCCAGGCCCAGGGCCCAGGGCCCAGGGCCCAGGGCCCAGGCCCAGGGCCCAGGCCCAGGCCCAGGCCCAGGCCCAGGCCCAGGCCCAGGCCCAGGCCCAGGGCCCAGGCCCAGGGCCCAGGGCCCAGGCCCAGGGCCCAGGGCCCAGGGCCCAGGGCCCAGGCCCAGGGCCCAGGCCCAGGGCCCAGGGCCCAGGCCCAGGCCCAGGGCCCAGGCCCAGGGCCCAGGCCCAGGGGCCCAGGCCCAGGCCCAGGGCCCAGGGCCCAGGCCCAGGCCCAGGGCCCAGGGCCCAGGGCCCAGGGCCCAGGCCCAGGCCCAGGCCCAGGCCCAGGCCCAGGGCCCAGGGCCCAGGGCCCAGGCCCAGGCCCAGGGCCCAGGCCCAGGCCCAGGCCCAGGGGCCCAGGCCCAGGGCCCAGGCCCAGGCCCAGGGCCCAGGGCCCAGGGCCCAGGCCCAGGCCCAGGCCCAGGGCCCAGGCCCAGGGCCCAGGCCCAGGCCCAGGGCCCAGGGCCCAGGGCCCAGGGCCCAGGGCCCAGGCCCAGGGCCCAGGGCCCAGGCCCAGGGCCCAGGCCCAGGGCCCAGGGCCCAGGGCCCAGGCCCAGGCCCAGGGCCCAGGGCCCAGGGCCCAGGGGCCCAGGGCCCAGGGCCCAGGGCCCAGGGCCCAGGGCCCAGGGCCCAGGGGCCCAGGCCCAGGGCCCAGGGCCAGGGCCCAGGCCCAGGGCCCAGGCCCAGGCCCAGGGCCCAGGGGCCCAGGGCCCAGGGGGGCCCAGGGCCCAGGCCCAGGCCCAGGCCCAGGGCCCAGGGCCCAGGCCCAGGGGCCCAGGGCCCAGGGCCCAGGGGGCCCAGGGCCCAGGGCCCAGGCCCAGGCCCAGGCCCAGGCCCAGGCCCAGGGCCCAGGCCCAGGGCCCAGGGCCCAGGCCCAGGCCCAGGCCCAGGCCCAGGCCCAGGGCCCAGGGCAGGGCCCAGCCCAGGGCCCAGGCCCAGGGCCCAGGGCCCAGGGCCCAGGCCCAGGGCCCAGGGCCCAGGGCCCAGGCCCAGGGCCCAGGGCCCAGGGCCCAGGGCCCAGGCCCAGGGCCCAGGCCCAGGCCCAGGCCCAGGCCCAGGGCCCAGGGCCCAGGGCCCAGGGCCCAGGGCCCAGGGCCCAGGGCCCAGGGCCCAGGGCCCAGGCCCAGGGCCCAGGCCCAGGGCCCAGGCCCAGGGCCCAGGGCCCAGGGCCCAGGGCCCAGGGCCCAGGGCCCAGGGCCCAGGGCCCAGGCCCAGGGCCCAGGGCCCAGGGCCCAGGGCCCAGGCCCAGGCCCAGGGCCCAGGGCCCAGGCCCAGGGCCCAGGGCCCAGGGCCCAGGGCCCAGGCCCAGGGCCCAGGGCCCAGGGCCCAGGGCCCAGGGCCCAGGGCCCAGGCCCAGGGCCCAGGGCCCAGGGCCCAGGCCCAGGGCCCAGGGCCCAGGGCCCAGGGCCCAGGGCCCAGGGCCCAGGGCCCAGGGCCCAGGGCCCAGGCCCAGGGCCCAGGGCCCAGGGCCAGGCCCAGGCCCAGGGCCCAGGGGCCCAGGCCCAGGGCCCAGGCCCAGGCCCAGGGCCCAGGCCCAGGCCCAGGCCCAGGGCCCAGGGCCCAGGCCCAGGCCCAGGCCCAGGCCCAGGGCCCAGGCCCAGGCCCAGGGCCCAGGGCCCAGGCCCAGGGCCCAGGGCCCAGGCCCAGGGCCCAGGGCCCAGGGCCCAGGCCCAGGGCCCAGGCCCAGGGCCCAGGGCCCAGGGCCCAGGCCCAGGGCCCAGGGCCCAGGGCCCAGGGCCCAGGGCCCAGGGCCCAGGGCCCAGGGCCCAGGGCCCAGGGCCCAGGCCCAGGGCCCAGGCCCAGGCCCAGGGCCCAGGGCCCAGGGCCCAGGCCCAGGGCCCAGGGCCCAGGGCCCAGGGCCCAGGCCCAGGGCCCAGGCCCAGGGCCCAGGCCCAGGGCCCAGGGCCCAGGGCCCAGGGCCCAGGGCCCAGGGCCCAGGGCCCAGGCCCAGGCCCAGGCCCAGGCCCAGGCCCAGGCCAGGGCCCAGGCCCAGGCCCAGGGCCCAGGGCCCAGGCCCAGGCCCAGGGCCCAGGCCCAGGGCCCAGGGCCCAGGCCCAGGGCCCAGGCCCAGGCCCAGGGCCCAGGCCCAGGGCCCAGGCCCAGGCCCAGGGGGCCCAGGCCCAGGCCCAGGGCCCAGGGCCCAGGCCCAGGGCCCAGGCCCAGGGCCCAGGGCCCAGGGCCCAGGCCCAGGGCCCAGGCCCAGGGCCCAGGCCCAGGGCCCAGGGCCCAGGCCCAGGCCCAGGCCCAGGGCCCAGGGCCCAGGCCCAGGCCCAGGGCCCAGGGCCCAGGGCCCAGGGCCCAGGGCCCAGGGCCCAGGGGCCCAGGGCCCAGGCCCAGGGCCCAGGGCCCAGGGCCCAGGGCCCAGGGCCCAGGGCCCAGGCCCAGGGCCCAGGGCCCAGGGCCCAGGGCCCAGGGCCCAGGGCCCAGGGCCCAGGGCCCAGGCCCAGGGGCCCAGGGCCCAGGGCCCAGGGCCCAGGGCCCAGGCCCAGGGCCCAGGGCCCAGGCCCAGGCCCAGTGGCCCAGGGCCCAGGGCCCAGGGCCCAGGGCCCAGGGCCCAGGGCCCAGGCCCAGGCCCAGGGCCCAGGCCCAGGCCCAGGCCCAGGGCCCAGGGCCCAGGCCCAGGGCCCAGGGCCCAGGGCCCAGGGCCCAGGGCCCAGGCCCAGGGCCCAGGGCCCAGGCCCAGGGCCCAGGCCCAGGGCCCAGGCCCAGGCCCAGGCCCAGGCCCAGGGGCCCAGGGCCCAGGGCCCAGGGCCCAGGGCCCAGGGCCCAGGCCCAGGCCCAGGGCCCAGGGCCCAGGCCCAGGGCCCAGGCCCAGGGCCCAGGCCCAGGGCCCAGGCCCAGGGCCCAGGGCCCAGGGGCCCAGGCCCAGGGCCCGGGGGGCCCAGGGCCCAGGGCCCAGGGCCCAGGGCCCAGGGCCCAGGGCCCAGGGCCCAGGGCCCAGGGCCAGGCCCAGGGCCCAGGGCCCAGGGCCCAGGGCCCAGGGCCCAGGGCCCAGGGCCCAGGGCCCAGGGCCCAGGGCCCAGGGCCCAGGGCCCAGGCCCAGGCCCAGGCCCAGGGCCCAGGGCCCAGGCCCAGGCCCAGGCCCAGGGCCCAGGGCCCAGGCCCAGGCCCAGGCCCAGGGCCCAGGGCCCAGGGCCCAGGGCCCAGGCCCAGGGCCCAGGGCCCAGGCCCAGGGCCCAGGCCCAGGGCCCAGGCCCAGGGCCCAGGGCCCAGGCCCAGGCCCAGGCCCAGGGCCCAGGGCCCAGGGCCCAGGGCCCAGGGCCCAGGGCCCAGGGCCCAGGGCCCAGGCCCAGGGCCCAGGGCCCAGGGCCCAGGGCCCAGGGCCCAGGGCCCAGGGCCCAGGGCCCAGGGCCCAGGGCCCAGGGCCCAGGGCCCAGGCCCAGGGCCCAGGGCCCAGGCCCAGGCCCAGGGCCCAGGGCCCAGGGCCCAGGGCCCAGGCCCAGGCCCAGGGCCCAGGGCCCAGGCCCAGGGCCCAGGCCCAGGGCCCAGGGCCCAGGCCCAGGCCCAGGCCCAGGGCCCAGGGCCCAGGGCCCAGGGCCCAGGGCCCAGGCCCAGGCCCAGGCCCAGGCCCAGGCCCAGGGCCCAGGCCCAGGGCCCAGGCCCAGGGCCCAGGGCCCAGGGCCCAGGCCCAGGGCCCAGGCCCAGGCCCAGGGCCCAGGCCCAGGGCCCAGGGCCCAGGCCCAGGCCCAGGGCCCAGGGCCCAGGGCCCAGGGCCCAGGCCCAGGCCCAGGCCCAGGCCCAGGGCCCAGGCCCAGGCCCAGGCCCAGGCCCAGGGCCCAGGCCCAGGCCCAGGGCCCAGGGCCCAGGGCCCAGGCCCAGGCCCAGGCCAGGCCCAGGCCCAGGGCCCAGGCCCAGGGCCCAGGGCCCAGGGCCCAGGCCCAGGGCCCAGGGCCCAGGGCCCAGGGCCCAGGCCCAGGCCCAGGCCCAGGCCCAGGGCCCAGGCCCAGGGCCCAGGCCCAGGCCCAGGCCCAGGGCCCAGGGCCCAGGGCCCAGGGCCCAGGCCCAGGGCCCAGGCCCAGGCCCAGGGCCCAGGGGCCCAGGGCCCAGGCCCAGGGCCCAGGGCCCAGGGCCCAGGCCCAGGCCCAGGGCCCAGGGCCCAGGCCCAGGCCCAGGCCCAGGGCCCAGGCCCAGGCCCAGGGCCCAGGGCCCAGGCCCAGGCCCAGGCCCAGGGCCCAGGCCCAGGGCCCAGGCCCAGGCCCAGGGCCCAGGGCCCAGGCCCAGGGCCCAGGCCCAGGGCCCAGGGCCCAGGGCCCAGGGCCCAGGCCCAGGGCCCAGGCCCAGGGCCCAGGGCCCAGGGCCCAGGGCCCAGGCCCAGGGCCCAGGGCCCAGGCCCAGGCCCAGGGCCCAGGCCCAGGGCCCAGGGCCCAGGGCCCAGGGCCCAGGGCCCAGGCCCAGGGCCCAGGGCCCAGGGCCCAGGGCCCAGGGCCCAGGCCCAGGCCCAGGGCCCAGGCCCAGGCCCAGGGCCCAGGGCCCAGGGCCCAGGGCCCAGGGCCCAGGCCCAGGGCCCAGGGCCCAGGCCCAGGGCCCAGGCCAGGGGGCCCAGGCCCAGGGCCCAGGGCCCAGGGCCCAGGGCCCAGGCCCAGGCCCAGGGCCCAGGGCCCAGGCCCAGGGCCCAGGCCCAGGCCCAGGGCCCAGGGCCCAGGGCCCAGGGCCCAGGGCCCAGGCCCAGGCCCAGGCCCAGGGCCCAGGGCCCAGGCCCAGGCCCAGGCCCAGGCCCAGGGCCCAGGCCCAGGCCCAGGGGGCCCAGGGCCCAGGGCCCAGGCCCAGGGCCCAGGCCCAGGCCCAGGCCCAGGCCCAGGGCCCAGGCCCAGGGCCCAGGGCCCAGGGCCCAGGGCCCAGGGGGCCCAGGGCCCAGGGCCCAGGGGCCCAGGGGGCCCAGGGCCCAGGGGCCCAGGGCCCAGGGCCCAGGCCCAGGGCCCAGGGCCCAGGCCCAGGGCCCAGGGCCCAGGGCCCAGGGCCCAGGCCCAGGCCCAGGGCCCAGGGCCCAGGCCCAGGGCCCAGGGCCCAGGCCCAGGGCCCAGGGCCCAGGGCCCAGGGCCCAGGGCCCAGGGCCCAGGGCCCAGGGCCCAGGGCCCAGGCCCAGGCCCAGGGCCCAGGCCCAGGGCCCAGGGCCCAGGGCCCAGGGGCCCAGGCCCAGGGCCCAGGGCCCAGGGCCCAGGCCCAGGGCCCAGGGCCCAGGCCCAGGCCCAGGGCCCAGGGCCCAGGCCCAGGGCCCAGGCCCAGGGCCCAGGGCCCAGGGCCCAGGCCCAGGCCCAGGCCCAGGGCCCAGGGCCCAGGGCCCAGGGCCCAGGCCCAGGCCCAGGGCCCAGGGCCCAGGCCCAGGGCCCAGGCCCAGGGCCCAGGGCCCAGGGCCCAGGCCCAGGGCCCAGGCCCAGGGCCCAGGGCCCAGGGGCCCAGGGCCCAGGCCCAGGCCCAGGGCCCAGGGCCCAGGGGCCCAGGCCCAGGCCCAGGCCCAGGCCCAGGGCCCAGGCCCAGGGCCCAGGGCCCAGGGCCCAGGGCCCAGGCCCAGGGCCCAGGGCCCAGGCCCAGGCCCAGGCCCAGGGCCCAGGGCCCAGGGGCCCAGGGCCCAGGCCCAGGGCCCAGGGCCCAGGGCCCAGGGCCCAGGGCCCAGGGGCCCAGGGCCCAGGGCCCAGGGCCCAGGCCCAGGGCCCAGGGGGCCCAGGGCCCAGGCCCAGGGCCCAGGCCCAGGGCCCAGGGCCCAGGGCCCAGGCCCAGGGCCCAGGGCCCAGGGCCCAGGGCCCAGGGCCCAGGCCCAGGGCCCAGGCCCAGGCCCAGGGCCCAGGCCCAGGGCCCAGGCCCAGGCCCAGGGCCCAGGGCCCAGGCCCAGGGCCCAGGCCCAGGCCCAGGGCCCAGGGCCCAGGGCCCAGGGCCCAGGCCCAGGCCCAGGGCCCAGGCCCAGGGGGCCCAGGGCCCAGGCCCAGGGCCCAGGGCCCAGGCCCAGGGCCCAGGCCCAGGGCCCAGGCCCAGGGGCCCAGGGCCCAGGGCCCAGGGCCCAGGCCCAGGGCCCAGGCCCAGGGCCCAGGCCCAGGGCCCAGGGCCCAGGGCCCAGGGCCCAGGGCCCAGGCCCAGGGCCCAGGCCCAGGCCCAGGGGCCCAGGGCCCAGGGCCCAGGGCCCAGGGCCCAGGGCCCAGGGCCCAGGGCCCAGGCCCAGGGCCCAGGGCCCAGGCCCAGGCCCAGGCCCAGGGCCCAGGCCCAGGGCCCAGGCCCAGGCCCAGGCCCAGGCCCAGGGCCCAGGGGCCCAGGGCCCAGGGCCCAGGGCCCAGGGCCCAGGGCCCAGGGCCCAGGCCCAGGCCCAGGCCCAGGCCCAGGGCCCAGGCCCAGGGGCCCAGGGCCCAGGGCCCAGGGCCCAGGCCCAGGGCCCAGGGGCCCAGGGGGCCCAGCCCAGGGCCCAGGGCCCAGGCCCAGGGGCCCAGGGCCCAGGCCCAGGCCCAGCCCAGGGCCCAGGCCCAGGCCCAGGGCCCAGGGCCCAGGCCCAGGGCCCAGGCCCAGGCCCAGGGCCCAGGGCCCAGGCCCAGGGCCCAGGGCCCAGGCCCAGGCCCAGGGCCCAGGCCCAGGCCCAGGCCCAGGCCCAGGGCCCAGGCCCAGGCCCAGGGCCCAGGGCCCAGGCCCAGGCCCAGGCCCAGGCCCAGGGCCCAGGGCCCAGGGCCCAGGGCCCAGGGCCCAGGCCCAGGCCCAGGCCCAGGGCCCAGGCCCAGGGCCCAGGGCCCAGGCCCAGGGCCCAGGGCCCAGGGCCCAGGCCCAGGCCCAGGCCCAGGCCCAGGCCCAGGCCCAGGCCCAGGGCCCAGGCCCAGGCCCAGGGCCCAGGGCCCAGGCCCAGGCCCAGGCCCAGGGCCCAGGCCCAGGGCCCAGGCCCAGGCCCAGGGCCCAGCCCAGGCCCAGGGCCCAGGGCCCAGGGCCCAGGGCCCAGGGCCCAGGCCCAGGCCCAGGCCCAGGGCCCAGGCCCAGGCCCAGGGCCCAGGCCCAGGGCCCAGG